>JAKSZT010054544.1:13258869-13309361 GCA_026826555.1 Tolypeutes matacus
TGCAGCAGGAGCTCCACACCGAGGGGAAGGCAGCTGCAGCAGGAGCTGGTGGGAACAGTAGCAGAGCTTGGCTTTGGACGTGTTACATTTGAGATGCAGTGGCTGCAAAATCCCTCCCTTCCCTGTGTCCGCGTCCTTGGCGATGTGCTCCTTCCATCAAGAGGTGGAGTCCATTCCAACTCCTGAGCCCGGCTTGCCCGGAGACTTGCTTTACCAATAAAATCGAGAAGTGATGGGTGATGTCTGAGCCCAGGCCTCAAGAGGTTTTGCAGCTCCTTTCTCTTCTCAAGGTCTCAGAAAACTGCCTGAGACCACTGTCCAGCCAGGTGGAGCAGAGACAAGCTGTCCTTGCTGAGGCCCCCAGACCAGTGTCCAGCAGCCAGCGCCGCACGCCACCCGCATGTGTGAGGCCATCTTAGAGCCTCCGATGAGCATGTCCACGGGTGGGCCCCCGGCCCAAGACCCACCCAGCTGAGTCCAGCTCAAACTGCTCATCCACAGGACCATAAGCAAACAGATTTTCAGGCCCTTCAGATTTGCAGTGGGGTGTAAAGTGCCGGTAGAGGACTGGTGAGGTGTCGGCTTGATGATCAACAGCAGATGTCGCGGAGGCCATCAGCTGTCTGGGTCCGGGCTTCAGGGAAGGTCCTGGCTGGAGTCACTGGAGCTGGGTGGGGCTGCCTAGGAGTGAGTGAAGCTGGGCAGAGAAGTGGCCCAAGGATGTCCGGGAGGCAGAGGTCGTGGGGAGAAGCCAGAACTCCAGCGGGGCCTGTCCTGCATTGGTGCTCCACACACTTGTGGGGTGAATGAGTGAATAAGTGGAAGGAAACCAATGTGTCATCAGACCCGGAAGCTTCCTGGTCCAGAGGGGTCAATGGGGACTCAGGGGTGAAGGAACATGCCAGGTGACCCAGCAGTTAGTGGCCAGGACTGGAGCCCCAAACTCCTCCAGAACTGTTCTCGTCCAGCTTCTCCCTACTTCCTGCTGTGACTTTTTACTGTCAAAGCCTAAAAGTCAGACTCAGGTTAATGTCAGTTTTCTCAGGGCTGGGCACATAGTAGGTACTTGGTATTTATTGAATGAATGAAGAAATAAATGCAAACATGGAAACTCAATATGCAAAAGGGCTCCTAAGTATTGTGCTCACTGATAACCCAAAGCTGACATTTCTTGCATCTACTCCAGAAAGACAATGCAAATATCCACTAGTGAAAGCACTTAGTGCAGCTTTATCCCCCAGAAAAGCAAACCACTTAAGGGAACGCTTTTAGCAAACACCTTGCAAGATAGTGAAAATTAAAGCTTAATTTTTTTGCTGCTGCTTGCGGCTTTATGCTGTTTCCCTTTGGCAAGAAATGCTTTAGTCTGGGGCAATTTAGCATTTATAAGTGTGTTCCATATTGATTTTGGAACAATGACTTTAGATGTACAGCTTGGTTCTCAGTGATCTGTCTTCAGAAAGGCTGGGCAAGCTTCCAAAAATGCAGCCTCAAACTTCTCATTCAGGGGCGTGATGGATGGAAACGTACAGAGGGGGACCTTGCGGGGAGTCTGAAGCCACCAGCTCCTGGAAGTCTGGGAGAAATGACTTTTGTCAGTGGTTGATGTATTTGAAGTCAAGGATCGTTTGTAACCCTTGACAAGTAAGCCTTCCCCGAAGCACCAATGTGCTTTCAGGAACCACACGCCTGCCTTCTTTGCAAGGCTATTTTCCAAGCACCCGTGAGCCGTCATGGGTAGTTAGCCCTGCCAGGGTTGCACTAGTCAGGGCAGGCAAGGTGATGCTGAGGTAACGACCAAACTCCATTTCTCAGGGGCTCAGAGCAACGAGTGCTGCTTATGGTTCCTTGTCTGTGCCTCTTTCCATCAGAGTCACTCGGATTCTAGTTTGTGGTTTTGTCCTGTTGTGGGAAGAGAACATGGGAAATCACACACCTGATCTTAATTTTCTCTCCATAATAGAGTCACGTCATCCATGAGGTCGAAGCAAACCAATGGTTATATTGATCCCATGGGGAAGAGTGGCCCTCCCGGGAAGCAGAAGGAGAAGGAACAGGAGGAAATGGCAAGCAGTCATGGAGGCGAGCCTGGAGCCCGGGGGCCACAGGGAAACCATCTCTGGCCTGGTGTGAGCTGGGAAATGACCGGCTGGGGCCTGGGCATCTCTGAGTCAGCCTGAGTCCAGCAGAGGGAGCTTGAGGATGCTGTCAGCATAACTGAAGGTCAGGGCATGTCTGGGGAGGGGTGGGGTCCACAAGCCCCACCTGGCAGGGGGCCATGTCCAGGCTTCCAAAAAATGATGCAGTTTGCATTTCAGCTGGAGCCACCCGAGTGGAGGTCCGTGGCTTTCAGTATTGACCAGTCTCTCGTCTCTCACCAGTTCACTCCCCCTCCCCTGAAGCATCTAGAACTTTCTGTGCTCCTGCCTCGGGGCAGGCAGGTGGAGCAGACATTTAGGAACAACTCCACGAGTCATCAGGGCCCAGAGAGTCAGAGGCAGCGCCGTTTCCACTCGTTGCCCCATAAATGATCAGCTGATTTCTTGTCCTCACTGATCAATTGGAACAAAATGCTTGTGAACCAACCTTTGGTTAAGCTCCTCTCCTTCCTCCAGGCCCCTGAACTTTCATGGCCCCTTCCAGAAAATGGGCTGCTTCATTCTCTGATCTACTCTCTGATTGCGCCACCCTTTCATCCCACTTCCCTCACCCGGTTCTTTCCTCTCTGTAAAAGAAAGCCCTTTTTGCCTGACTTGGAGAGACGTTTGCAGACCTTGTGTTCAGAGAGGTCTCCCTACTGCCATAGCCCCTTTCCCGCTTGTGAAAATCCTTTTGAATAAAGTCTGTTCCTTGCAAATACAGATTTGTTTCTTATTTGACAGATGAAGTGCAAAGGGTTCCACCTGTTGAGAGTTTCGCAACAGGGCTGTGCATAAGAATCACCTGCAGTGCTTCTAAAACTCCCCCTGCCTGGGTCCTACTCCACAAGTAGAACAGAGCCTCTGAGGGTGGGGGTCCAGCACCCAAAGTCCACAAATCCCCCAGGCGATTCCAAGTGCAGCCAGGTGGAGAACCACTGTCCAGGTGTGCGTGTACGAAAGGTCAGAGTTCTTGCCTCTCCCTAGGGGGGTGGCTGGAGCATGCCGATGGTGGGGGTTGGGTTGGTCTCCAAAGACCCTGGCTCCTCCCTTGTGCCTCGTGGCGGGGCAGCGCCTGGTTCTCTGCAGGACGTGGTGATGCCACGCTGGGGGCTGGGCAGGGCATGGACTCCGCTGGCCCAGGCTTTCCCAGGGAGGCCTCGTGGGCCTGCTCCCACATGGGGCCAATGGGTGATGCCGGACCCTTCCAGAGAGTGGCCGGCCCCTGCCCGGGCAGGAGCCCTCCAGCCCTTTAAATATGTCTTGTGCAAGGCTGACACTTCTAACACAGCCAAGTGGCTGCCCCATAATCAGTTATCTAGCCGTTCCCGACCACAGCAGCCTTTAGGGGACCAGCTGGTGCCTGAAGAAGGTGGAGTCCTCAAAAAGTGGTATTGCTCAGGGGCTCTTGGTCCTCAAAAAGGGTTGGTCCAGAGACACCCTGCAAGAAATGCTTTTCGTGTGACAGATGGCAGTGGCTAAAGGGGTGGGTTTCCCTCTGGAGGGTGGAATGCGGGGGAGCTGGCAACGAGGCCCCTCTGAATGGAGCCTGAGGCCAGAGGAGACCCTCTTTGGTCTGCAGATTCCGAGGACCCGAGCCCAGCCCATTGCTGGCCCTCTTGACCACAGTGGACAGCAGAGCTGGGCTAGGTGCAGTGCTGGCCCTCAGGGGGCTTTGGTCCTGGCTGGCAGGGGAGCTTGTGGTGTCTCCTTTGACCTGAGCCTTGAAGCACGATTGCTCCATAAAATACAACCAAAAACAAAACTCCTAGGACAGCAAATAAGAAGGTCAGGGAAAACTACCCTGCAATGCAAACACAAAAGGTCGGATTCCCCCAGGAACTAATTATGGCTTCCAGCTTAAGCACAAGGTATCTGGTTTCTGAAGATGGGCCCTAGCTTGGGCCCAGGGCCTGCCAACCAGCCCCTTCCAAATGGCCTTGTCTTTCCTTCCTGACTGATTACTCTTTAAGCTAAGTATGTTAGAAAAATGGCTTCTTATTCAAATAGCCGACATCTCTGGGGCCTTCCTGAGGAGGCCTCCTCACCTTGGGCTGGAGCAGGTCTCCGCTTAGTTTTTCCCTCTCAGCTTGGGCAATTTAGCAATTGCTAGCTGAGAAATGCTAAATTAATTAGAGGTAACGGTAATGCAGAACAGGGTGGAACACTGAAAATCAGCCTTTAATTGAGAAATGAAATGCACCTTTCCCACCTCAGAGTGCAGGCATGGAATGCTGATCCGTTGTGAGCATAGCACTTGGCGGCTAAGAATGGTAACACACACGATGGAGCGGGAGCAATGCAGAATGCCGGGAGGCTTCCGGTGAATGCCAGCTCGGTAGTGATGGCTGAGGAGCGAGCCACGCTTCCCTCACTGAGCCCATGTGGTGCAGCCCTGAGGTGCCAGCTCGCTGCCAGGAGCCGGAGGTGTACAGGGGAGGGGTGCAGTCTTGCTCTCGTGGAACTCCAGAGACCACCTCCCCTCCAACGTCGGCAATTTGGAGCATGTGCTGAAAGCTCGCAGAATGGAGGGCTCTTTTTCACCTGGAGGAGGTGGCCTGGGGGCCTCGGGGAAGGGTGCACAGTTTATTTGGCATTTGAGCTGTGACTTGATGAATCAAAAAATCATTCACCTGGGGCAGCCACTTTGGAAGACAGTAGGGGGGCTTCTTAGAGACCTAAAAGTAGTCTGATGTAGCCAGCAAATGTGCCCCTAGAAATTGACTCAAGGAGCTGAGAACGTGTGTCCACACAAAAACCTGCATGCAAGGGTCCATAGCAGCTTTCCCAAGTGGAGAGCAGCCAAGATGCCCTTCAGCAGGTGAGTGGATAAACAAGCTGTGGAGCATCACACTGGGGAACGCTATTCGGCGATAAAAAGAAACGAGCCGTCACGAGCCGTCATGCCACAAAGAGACATGGAGGAACCTTAAATGACAGGGTCAAGTGAAAGAAGCCTGTCTGAAAAGACCGCCAACTGTAAGATTCAACCGATTGAAGTGCTGGAAAAGGCAAAACTACAGCGAAAGAAAGTGAAAAACCAGTAGTTGCCAGGGGGTCGGGGGAGGGGGCAGGAGGGGCGGAGCCTGGACATTTAGGGCAGGGAGCTCTGAAGGATACTGTGACGGTGGATGAGTGACACTACACATTTGTCAAAAGCCATAGAAGCGCACAACGCAGAGCTGAGTCCACGTGTTAACCGCGGACTTCGGCCGGTGACGATGCATTAATATTGCTTCATTAACTGTAACGAATGTCACAAACCGTGCAAGATGCTAATAACGGGAAACTTCCACGTGTGCTGGAAGAGGGGGTACTCTTTGTTTTTTCTGCTCGAATTCTCTGTAAATGTGAAAAATAAACGTTTTCAGTGACAAACAAGGAAGCATTTAGTGGAGGGAGAAAGGACAAGGAGAGGGAAAGGCTGAAGTGGAGGGATCCGCTTCAGGAGGGCAGGGCTGTGTGCAAGTCCCTGGCTTCTGGGGAGAGTCCGGCGGTCTGGCCTGGTGGAGGACGGGGCACCCAGCAAAGGCTGTGTCAGAGGCTCCCAGCCACGGGTCATTTCACTGACCCCAGCTGGCCACAGGGAAGCTGGCAGGTGGAGAGAAGAGGGCCATGAAATTGAGATGGGGGGGGATGCTGAGTTCCACGACAGCTCCTGGAGCAGCTCAGGAACCGTGGCAGGGGCCTATGGGGCCAGTGACGTGATGGCCACCAGGGCACCCAATTTCTTTCCTCCACTGAAGGTGGAGAATTAAAGCAGCCAGCCTCCTGGGGCCACTTTCTCCCTGCCCTGCCCTTGGAGCCCACCTCTGAGGCCTGACAGGCTGGGCCCAGGAACCCTCTTGATGTGGGGAATGGGGGGTGGGGGATCACGCTTGGTGGTGGGAGGCTTCCTGCCTGGCCGGACCAGGGGCTCCTCCCGGGCATTTGGAGGATCTGCTCCCTGAGCTCCCGGTTAAGCCCTTGGAGACAGGGCTGGCCTGTGTTTTCAGGTAATGAGCACTCCTTCCTGCTGGGCCACTGGGCCTGGATTTAGGGACTGGAGGGGCTTCAGGCAGGGATCCTGGGGGGTCCATGGCTAGGTAGCCCCCAAAGTCCCCCTGAGATGAGGTTTGTTCTTTGCCCCAAGTCAGCCCCTGGGCTTCCCCTGCATTCCCTTTGGGAGCAGGGGCCTGGGGCGTGCCCCAGTGGGGCAACTGGTGCCATGCAGCTCCCCTTAGGCCATAGGACATAGGAGTGAGCACAGCAGGCCCTGGGAGGGGCAGCCGGCACCCCTGGCAGTTGGAAGAGGGGCTCTGAGTCAGAGGGTCTGCCTCCCCAGGAAAGGTGGCCTCAGGGCTGGAGCCACAGACTCTGAAGGGCTGTTCTTAGGGCTAACGGCCCCCTCGTGTTCCAGGGAAGCTTGGTGCCAACAGCTATGTCCTCATCAAGGCTGAAGGGAGCCTGCGTCTCCTCAGTGTGAACGGTGAGCCTGAAATTGCAAAGGCTGCTGGCACGAGCCTCGGGGAAGCAGAAAGCTGGGCCCAGTGTGCCTCTGGGCGGCCTCTTTGCTCGGAGCGCCAGTGCCTGCTCACCCAGACCAGGCCAGGCCAGCCCCCACCCCACCAGTTGAGGCCAGCACCACCACCAGACCAGGCCCCACCCACCCAGACCAGGAAAGCACCCCCTGCACCAAACCAGGCCAGCACACACCCACCCAGACCAGACCAGGACACACCTACCCACCAGACCAGCCCCCACCTCTCATCAGAACAGGCCACCACCTAGCCACCCACCAGAGCAGCCCCCACCCACCCAGGCCAGGCCAGGCCCTGAGCTGCCCCATCCCGGCCCCACTCCAACATCAGACCCCACAGCCTGTGCCGCACCCCACGGCCCCTCTCCCCTCCTTAGAAAAGACCTGCTCGGGGCTCCTTCTGCACAGCAGGCCCAGCCGGGCCAGGGGCTCCCTTCGGTCGCAGCATTTCCGTCTGCTTCTGTCACCACCCGGCGCCCATTTCTCTGTTTCTCTGTTTCTCTGCTCCGCTGGTGTTAGTCAGCCTTTCCAGCTGTCGTTCATTCAGGGATTTTCAGACCCAGGGAAGAGAAGAAGGAACGAAATGCTTTTCGTCACGTTGGTGACTAACCCCTGTGTGCACTTGATACTGCGGACTTTTCACACGTGTCTGTGTTTATTTTCCTTATTGCCCCCACCTCTGCCTCCCCCCCCCCCCCAGGCTGGAAGCCTGGAGGCTCCTCTGAGTGGGCTTTACCCTCAGTTCACTGACACACTCCTCCACATGGAAATCGGTTGAGATAAACAGCTAGAAACCAAAATTTGAAGCATGGTGAGCATACTATCTTTTTCCGCAGTTGATTTTTTTCTTTATTGGAGAAGGTGTGTGTTTACAGAACAATAGTACATGAAATACCGGATCGATTTTTTTTTTTCACATTACTGTGTTTTATCTTAGATTTTTTATTCTAGTATCATATATGACCTAAAGTTCCCCTTCCAACCACACTCACCTACGTAAATCAGTGCTATCAATTACACACACGGTGACGTGCTAACGTCGCCACCATCCATTTCCAAAACTCACATCAATCTACACAGAAATTCTGTACTCATTAAGCATCAACTCCCCATTCTCTAACCCCAATCTATCCCCTGGTGGCCTATATTCTAGACGCTAACTCTATTATTATAATTAGTTCATGTAAGGGAGACCTTACAATAGTTATCCTTTTGTGTCTGGCTTATTTCCCTCAGCATAACGTCCTCCAGGTTCATCCATGTTGTCGCATGCAGCAGGACTTCATTTCTCCTTACAGCTGAGTGATGTCCCATTGCACGTATACACCACATATTGTTTATCCATTTGTCGGTTAATGGACATTTGGGTTGCTTCCATCCTTTGACAACTCTGATTAATGATGCTCTGAACAGTGGTAAGCAAATATCTGTTCGAGTCCCTGCTCGCAGTTCTCAGTATACACCGAGTAGTGGGGTTGTCAGATCATACGGCAATTCTATACTAGCTTCCTGAGAAACTGGCAAACTATCCTCCCCAGCGGCTGCACAATTATTTTACATTCCTACCAGCAATGAATGAGTGTTCTATTTTTCCACATCCTCTCCAACATTTGTGGTTTTCTGTATTTTTTTGACAGTAGCCATTCTAGTGGGTGTGAAATGAAAACTCATTGTGGTTTTGATTTGCATTTCCCTAATAGGAAGTGATATTGAGCATCTTTTTCTGCACTTTTTAGCCATTTACAAATCCTCTTTGAAGAAATGTCTATTCAAGTCTTTTGTCCATTTTTTAATTGCGTTGTTTGTCTTTTCATTGCTGAGTTGTAGTATTTCTTTATGTATTTTGGATATTAAGCCCTTATTGGATATGTGGTTTCCAAATATTTTCTCCCATTGAGTAGGTTGTCTTTTCACTTTTGTGACAAAGTCTTTTGATGGGCAAAACTTTTTTTAATTTTGAGGAGGTCCCAATTATCTATTTTTTATTTTATTGCTTGTGCTCTGCATGTAAAGTCCAGGAAACCATTGCCCAACACAAGATCCCAAAGATGCTTCCCTACATTTTCTTCTGGAGTTTTATAGTCCTGGTTCTTATATTTAAGTCTTTGATCCATTTTGGTAATTTTTGTATATGGTGTGAGATAGGGGTCCCCTTTCATTCTTTTGCATATGAATATGAATATTCAGTTCTCCCAGCACCATTTGTTGAGGAAACTATTCTTTTCCAATTGAGTGGACTTGGCAACCTTGTCAAAAATCAATTGGTCATAGATGTGAGGGTCTTATCTGAACTCTCAATTCGATTCCATTGGTCAATATGTCTATCTTTGTGCCAATATCATGCTCTTTTGACTACTGTAGCTTTAAAAAAAAAAACAATTTATTGAAGGATATCATTCATACATGAACATACATAAACTATAAGTGTTCAGTAAACATTGTGAATTTACAAAACAAACATGCATAACATCATACAGGGCTCCCACACGTCACCCCACCACAAATACTTTGCATTTTTGTGAAACATTCATTAACAAACTATGAAAGAGCATCGTCAAAGTATTACTAACTATAGTCCGTATCTTACTCCCCTATACATTTTTTAAGGATTTATTTATTTGCTTTTATCTATTTTCACCCCACACCCTCCCCCCGACCCCGTTTTTGTGTCCATTTGCTGGGCAACTCTCTGTGTCCATTTCCTGCCCTGTCTTCTCATCCTTCTCCTCCTGTCTTCACTGGGATTCGATCCTCAAAACCTCTGATGTGGGAGAGAGGTGTCCTACCGCCTGCGCCACCTTAGTTCCTGGTTTTTCGGCGCAACTCATCTTGGCTCTCCCTTGTGTCACTTTCCTGTTACGTCATCATCTTGCTGCGTGGCTCGCAGGGCCTGGCGGTGCACCTGTGCACAGGGCCTGAGGGGCTCACTTGCTCGTGGGGCCTGGCGGTGCACCCACTCGCAAGGCCTGACGGTGCACTTGCGCACGGGGCCTGGTGGCCCACGTGCCTTCTTTATTTTTCTTTTTTTAACTTTTACTGGGAGGTTCTGGGAACTGAACCCAGGTCCCTCCATATGGGAGACGGGTGCCCAACCATTTGAGCCACATCTGTCCCCCTGCTATATCTCTTAAGGGTGACCAAAGATACCTAGAGTTACAGTCATTTCCCATACAGGATGGTCATATAATAAATCAGACTTAGTTTATCACCAGCATTATAAAAACCAGACATAGGGAGAAAAAGTAGGTCTGGGGACCCATGCATGGTTTCTAATATAGCGAATGTTTAGCCTACTCTGATTATCACAAAATCAGGACAGCGAGAATATGGCTTCAAAGTCAGGAGGTGTGAGTCCTCCAACTTTGTTCTTTTTCAAGATGTTTTTGGCTCTTTGGGCCCCTTACCCTTCCAAATAAATTTGGTAATTGACTTTTCCATTTCTGTAAAGAAGGCTGTTGGAATTTTGATTGGGATTGCATTGAATCTATACATCAATTGGGTAGAATTGACATCTTAACAATATTTCTTCTTCCAATCCATGAACATGGAATGTCCTTCCATTTATTTAGGTCTTAGTTGATTTTGTTTAGCAATGTTTTGTAGTTTTCTGTGTACATGTCCTTTACATCCTTGGTTATATTTACTCCTAGATATTTGATTCTTTTAGTTACTATTGTAAATGGAATTTTTTCTTGATTTCCTCCTCAGATTGCTCATTACTAGTGTATAGAAACACTACTAATTTTCAAGTGTTGATCTTTTACCCTGCCACTTTGCTAAAGTAGCTTTGTTATAAATTTTTTTGAGAACTTGTCTGCAAATAGTGAAAGTTTTACTTCTTTTCCTATTTGGATGCCTTTTATTTCTTTTCCTTGACTAACTGCTCTGGCTAAAACTTCCAGTAAAATGCTGAATAAAGTGGTGACAGTGAACATACTTGTCTTATTCTAAATTTTAGAGGGAAAAGTTTGTCTTTCACTATTGAGTATGGTATTATATATGGGTTCTTCATATGTGCCCTTTATCATGTTGAGGGAATTTCCTATTCCTATTTTTCTAAATGTTTTTATCAAGAATGGATGCTGGATTTTATCAAATACTTTTTTCTGCACCAATCAAGATGATCATGCAGTTTTTTCTCTTCATTTTGTTAATGTGATATATTAAATTGATTTTCTTATGTTAAATCACCCTTGCATACTTGGGATAAAACTCACTTTATCATAGTGTGTAATTCTTTTAATGTACTGTTGGATTCGATTTGCAATTATTTTGTTGAGGATTTTTGCATCTATATCCATAAGAGAAATTGGTCTGTAAATTTTCTTTTCTTGTCATATCTTTATCTGGCTTTGGTATTAGGGTGATGTTGGCCTCATTGAATGAGTTAGGCAGTGTTACCGCCTCTTCAATTTTTTGGAAGAGTTTGAGCAGGATTGGTATTAATTCTTCTTGGAATGTTTGGTAGAATTTTGCTGTGAAGCCATCTTGATCTGAGTTTTTCTTTGTGGGGACGTTTTTTGATGACTGATTCATTCTCTTTACTTGTAATTGGTCTGTTGAGGTCTTCTATTTTTTCTAGAGTCAGTGTAGGTTGTTTGGGTGTTTCTAGGAATTTGTCCACTTCATCTAAATTGTCTATTTTGTTGGCATAGAGTTGTTCACATTAGCCTTTTATGATAATTTTTATTTCTGTGGGGTCAGTAGTAATGCTTTCCCTCTCGTTTCTGATTTTATTTATTTGCATCCTCTCTTTTTCCTTTGTCAGTCTAGCTAAGGGTTTGACATTTTTATTGATCTTTTCAAAGAACTAACTTTTGGTTCTGTGAATTCTCTCTGTTTTTTAAATTCTCAATTTCATTACTTTCTGCTGTAATCTTTATTTCTTTCCTTCTGCTTGCTTTGGGATTAGTTTGCTGTTCTTTTTTTAGTTTCTCAAGGTGTGCAGTTAGGTCTTTGATTTTAGCTTTCTCTCTCTTTTTAATGTAAGTGTTTAAGGTTATAAATTTCCCTCTCAGCACTGCCTTTGCTACATCCTGTAAGTTTTGATATATTGTCTTTGTATTTTCTTTTATCTCAAGATATATGCTGATTTCCCTTGCAATTTCTTCTTTGACCAACTGTTTCTTTCAGAGTATGTTATTTAACTTCCATATATTGCAACTTTTCCAGCTCTCTGCCTGTTACTGATTTCTAACGTAATTCCATTATAGTCAGAGAACATGTTTTGTATTATTTCAATTCTTTAAATTTATTAAGACTTGTTTTCTGACCCAGCATGTGGTCTATAGTGGAGAATGATCCATGTGCATTTGAGAAGAATGTATATACTGCTGTTTTGGGGTGCAATGTTCAGTACACATCTGTTAGATTCAGTTTATTTATCACATTATTCAAGTTTTCTGTTTCCTTATTGATCTTCTGCCTATATGTTCCATCTATTGAGTGGTGTACTGAAGTCTCCAACTATTATTGTAGAAATGCCTATTTCTCCCTTCAGTTTTGCTTGTGTTTGCCTCATGTATTTTGGGGCACCTTGGTTAGGTGCATAGATATTTAAGCATTGTTATTTCTTCTTAGATGTGTCCTTCTTTGTCTCTTATAACAACTTCTAATTTAAAGTCTCTTTTGTCTGATATTATTATTATTATCCCAGGTCTTTTTTTTTTTTTTTTTTTTAACTATTTGCATGGAATATCTTGTTCCACCTTTTCACTTTAACCTATTTGTGTCTTTAGGTATAAGGTGAGTCTCTTGTAAAGAACATATAATCAGATCATGCTTTTTTAAAAGCATTCTGCCACTCAGTGTCTTTTAATTGGTGAGTTTAATCCATTAACATTCAGAGTTATTTCTATAAAGACAGTGCTTACTTCAGCCATTTTGTCCTTTGGTTTTTATATGTCATTTCTTTTTTGTCTGTCTTTTCCTTAATTGCAAACTCCTTTTCTGTATAGTTGATCTTTTATGATGAATATGACAGATCCTTTCCTAATTTCTGTTTCTGTATGTATTTTAAATACTTTCTTTGTGGTTACCCTGGGGTTTGTATTATACAACCTACATCTATACCTACTCATTTGGAAAGATAACAATTTAGCTTCAATAGCATACATGTTATCTTCTCTCACATCCCTCTGTTTCCCTTTATGTTGTTTTTGTCCAACTTTATATTTTGCATGTTCATTATCAGGAATATGCCTTTTTCTTGTCCAGTTGTATTCTGACTCTTATAGGAATGAAAGAGTAGAGCTGTATATTGAGGATACAGTACTATTGAGTTTTGCGTTTACCCTTACTGATGATCTTCATTTCTTCACACTACTCTAAGCCATTCTATCCTGTCTTTTTCTTTCAACCTCCAGAACTCCCTTTAGTAATTCTGTAGGGCAGGTCTTTTGTTGATGAAATCTCTGTTTGTGAATATTTGAAACTCTTCCTTATTTTTGAAGGACTGTTTCTAGGTAAAGAATATTTGGCTGACACTTTTTCTCTTTCAGTACCTTAACTATATCATACCACTGCCTTGTCGCATCCATGGTTTCTAATCGGAAATTGGCATTTAGTCTTATTGAGGAGCCCTTGTATGTGATCAATTGCTTTTCTTTTGCTGCTTTTAGAATTATGTCTTTATCTTTGGTGTTTGGAATTCTGATTAGTATGTGTCTCAAAGTAGGTCTGTTAGGATTTATTCTGCTTGGAGTTTGTTGCGCTTCTTGGACATGTGTATCTATGTCTTTCATAAGAGTTGGGAAGTTTTTGGCCATTGTTTTCTCAATTATTCTTTCTATCTCTTTTCCTTTCTTGTCTTTTCTCTGGACACCCAGGATGTATATGTTTGTGTGCTTCATGCTGCCACTCAAATCCATGAGACCCTGCTCAATTTTTTCTATTCCTTTCCTTATCTGTTCTTTTGCCTGTATGATTGTGGATTGTCCTGTCTTCTAGTTTGCTGATTCTTTCTTCTGCCTGTTCAAATCTGCTGTTGTATGCCTCTAGAATATTTTTAATCTCTACTATTGTGCCTTCCATCCCCCTAATTTCTGTTATGTTTCTTTTTATACTTTCAAATTCTTTATACTCACATATTGTCTTCTTAATATCCTTTAGCTCTTTATCCATATTTTCCTTCATCTCCTTGAATTGATTTAGGAGATTTGTTTGAACGTCTTTGATTAGATTTTCCAACTTCTAAGTCTCCTCTGAAGTTTTAATTTGTTCCCTTGATGAGCCATATCTTTCTGTTTCCTAGCATAGATAGTAATTTTTTGCTAATGTCTAGTTATCTGATTATCTTGATGAGCTAACTATGATGATCAGTTTCTCCCTCTTATCTAGGGTTTTATTGTTGACTGGTTTTGTGTTAAGGTTCTCCTTTGATGCTTAGTCCAACTTATTCTAGACCTTTAGAATAGCCTGTGTTTAACTGCTCAGATTTTCTCAGCCTGTCTTCATTTGATTCTTGCCCTGGATATGTAGTACAATTTTTAAGGTTGCACGTTTTGTGCAATTGTTTTACCTCCAGGAGAAAACTTCCTTTCCTCTATTCCTTCCTTCTCTGGGAATCCTGAGCTATTCTGTTTGTTTTTGTACAGAATTTTCTCCTCAGCTCTACGATTTGTTTAAGTTTTCTGCCTCACTCAGTGCCTCATTTTCCTTACTGTTTTCAATTCTGGCACCCTCCTGTCATAACAGCAGTTCAGTTTTGCCCCCACCCTTTTTGTTCTCTGAGAGGTTTTTCTCCCTCTGATTTCTTCCCTGTTAGGGTATCCCATTCTGGGGAGCCAGATGGGGTCAATCCTGAAAGGTGGGTCACTTCAGAAAAGTCCGTTTTGCTTTTAGGTGGCCCAATCAAAAGAAACTGGATTGAATGAGCACAGTACTTTCTAGTCCCAATTCTACCATGATCTCTCTCTCTCTTCTCCCCCCCTATCCCGGGGGCACTTTTGTATGCAGCACTCCTCAGCAGCTTGTGTCCTACCCCATTTCTCTGTGGATTTGGGCCCCTGTGCCTGGATATATGTGGAGTTCTATCACTGCTGTGAGTGATTCTATAGTCTGTGTCCCTAATGGGATATGGGAGGGATCCAGGCTGTTGTCTCTCTGAGCAACTCTCACACTGCACAGGACCGAGTGAGGGAGAGGGAGTGAACGGCATGTCTGGGGTGGAAGTTTCCTGCTAGATATTTTTCTTTTTCTTTGAGTCAGCATTTGTGAAGGTCTTCTCAAGTCTATCATCCTCTAGGCTTCTAAGTGAGTGGGATTTTCCTTTAACTTGCTGAGTCTATGGGGAGGTTTTTTTCATGTCATGCCTTGTGTCACCATGTTGATGACATCACCCATTAAATGTTTATTAGTTTATTCATCTGAAGTTTCATTACATAAATGTACTTTCAGATCTTCTGAGGTTATTCATGAAGTCGTCTTGGTGTTCATGTGGTCTTAGATTTTCTAAAGCAACAATCTGATGCCTAGCAGCAATGCACTGCATCATGGTATAACAGCTCTCCTTCCCACCACTGATCAGAGCTTTGACCCCTGTACTATTTTTTAACATAAAAAATTCTTTGACCCCTATACACTTCTAAACATACTTGCAGAATTCCCTGATTGATAAAATACAAAAATGAACTAAGAGTTCTGCAGCACTTTAGAATGAAATTGCATCTTATTAAATACAGTGGCTTCTGCATCCAATTGAAGAGTAGTGGCTGACACGTGTATGAGATGTATTTTTACAAAGTGCAGACAATGGCTTTGGGGTCCCTAGTGATAATTCTCCATCCTCTTGTAACTGCTGTATTAAACTCTATATCCATCTAAGTCAACACTTTCTTAAGCCGCAGGCTTCTAAAACAGACCCTCTAGACTCTTGCTATGGATGGTGACCTGATGGAATCAGGGCCAGTCTTTGTGCTGCAGAGGAGTGTCAGGGGTGGGCAGTTCAGCTGGGAAAGTGAGGATGCTGGACTTTGCAGCTGGAAGCTTCCTTCCAGGCATAGGAGCTGCCTTGGATGTTAGCCCCAAGACTGGTGTCCAGCAGATGGCCCCTCTCCCAGGAAGCAGCAGCCCAGGAGGTTCCTTAAATGCTGTCATTCTGGCATCTCCAGCACCTATGGGGACATTTACCTTTGCTTTTCTCTTGGTAAAGTCCTGAGGTTTATCATCATCCAAAGCTTCCAGGACCTTGCCAAGAATTTTCCCTCCTGGGTGGGAATGGGGTGGGGGACAGGGGTAGAATACTCTGGACTGTGTATTAGCCACAGGCCAGAAAACATAAACCATGGACTGGGCTCTGAGCCCACATGTCAAGGCTAAATAATGCACAAGTTTGTAATCCTAATAAGCATGGTGCTATGAAATATTCAGGAGCACACATTGCAAAGGAAAACTAACTTGCCTTTCTGTGCTGGGGAGGGTGAGACTGAACACTGCTTGAGGGTTGGGGGCTACTAGCGTGGTCCCAAGTCTGTGCCCTCTGACCTTGGCTGGTCCTTGCTGCATCTGGCAACACTTTAATGTGACCCTAATTGGGTTCCTGTAGATTCCCCATGGTACCTGCCACTCTTCCTCTGGTCTTGCAAAGGCCCCTCATTCTTGGGTGACCACCTCACTGTGCATTTTTCCCGGGGATGAGGCTGTCATGGTGCCCCCTCCCACCTTGAACCAATGTCTCGTGTCCAGCCACGTCTAATTTCTTTCAGAACCTTCTGCCCAAAGATTGCTCAGACTCTTGTTCTTTTCTCTGTCCTCTCTTCTCGAATTTATTGCCTCCTTTTCTTCTCCTGCAACTACCATCTCCATTGGCTATTTTATATCTTCATTGCCTTGGAAAAAATTAAAACAAAGCACTCTGCTGCTTCCTCCATTACATACCCTATTTTCCTCCTTCTCCAAACATTTCTAAAAGAGTTGTCTCTACTAGTATTGTCCAGTAGAACTTCCTGCAATGATAGACATGCTGGAGATGAGCAAAGGCTGGGACCATGTATGACTTGACACATGGTCCAAGGCCAGTCACTCAGCTGATTGAAGCCAGCACACCAGCCTTGGAGTCATGATGATGGAGATGGTCTTTATCTGAGCTGGTGTGGTAGACACTAGCCACATGTGACCCCTGAGCACTTGATGTGGCTAGTGTGACTGAGGAAAGGACTTTTAAATTTTAATCAATTTAAATGTACATGGCTCCATGTGGCCAGTGACTGCCACACTGGATTCTACACTCTGGCTTGGATTCCTCAGCACTCAACGCTCCCGGGTTCTGCCTCCACTGTGGACTGGGAAGCCTCTCTCGGGTGTCTCCAGTGGCCCCCTGTGCTGGGCTGTGCTCAGTCCTCATCTCTCAGCCTCTCTGCAGAGCCTGGTGCTGCTGCCCCCTCCTCCTTGGGGTGTGGCGATGGTGTGCGGCTTGTTCTGTTCTTCTGCCGCCAGGGCTTGAAGGACACGACTTCTCTCGCTACCATGGGCCGCTCTTTCATCTTCTGTCGCCTAAATAGACCCTCCCGAGATTCTGTGCTTGACCCTCTTTAGTTTCATCTCTTAAACCCACACCTTGACTGAGCCACTCCAAACCGCTGCTTGAAGACAACATCCCCATCCAGCTTGCAGTTTTGTCTTCTCTTGGTCCTTGGTCGGTTCTGGGGCCAGTTTTTTAGGGCCTGCCATTGGAGCCAATTGAGGAGTTGACAAGAGAGCCACATAGGGACGTGGATTTTGGTTGGAAATGGGGCCCAAACGGGTTTCCTATTCCCTCCTTCCTGACTTGAGCCTGGGTCACTGGTGGAGAGCTGGGCCACTGCCTGTCCTCATGGGGCCTCGTAAGACATGGCATGAGTGCCTCCACTTCCCAGCCCTGCCTGCTGTTGGGGTTCATGCAGAAGGTCATCCTAGTCAGCGACTCTACTGGAAGGGATGGTGCCACTTCTGGGCCGAAGAACTAACAGCTGGTGTGTTGCTCGTTTACCTCTCCCTGAACCTGGGTCCTTAGAGACCACGTGTTCCAGAGACTGTCGCTTTAACAAGGAGCAGGGTCCTGGGCCCCCATCAGACTTTGCATGAGTGAGAAATCAACCTTTATGGTGTCGGGATGAGGCCCCAGGGGTCTCCTAATACCTTGGTTACAAACGTGAGACAGAGGAGCAGCTGCCCTGTGCCCATTTGCCACACAGCGCGAGAAACAGGCGCCAGTGGGCATCAGAGTCACCTCAGCAGTCAGCTGCATTGCTGTCACCCCTTGGAGCGAGCCAGGGAGCGGTCAGCATGGTGGCTGCTTCCCCAGGGCTCCCCCAAGATGGCAGAAGCCTTGGTGGGGCTTCTCATTTTATGGGCCAGCAGGAAATCGGAGAGAGAAGAAAGATCAGTTCTCCTGCTTTCTAGACCTATGTTTTTCAAACAATGGGTGATGATCCCATTAGTGGGTTGGGAAATGAATTTAGTGTTTTTAAGTGGCTTTAAAAAATTAGAGCAGACTAGAAACAGAGTGCCTTAAGGGCGGTAATAGCAAATATTGATCCATGAAACTTTTGCTTTGGTTTATATTTTTGCAATTGGTCTTGATATAAAATGCATTTCTTACTGTGGGTCGTGGTAAAACAATGTTGAGTATCACAGGTCTGTTCTGCACTCCAGCATCTGCCCAAATCCACCCCCAAACCCGGTCCCCTCTGGTGACCCCTGCCATCTGTGCCCCTGTCGTCTCTTCTTCTTTCCGCATTGGCTCCCACCCAGAGCCAAGGCTTCCATCTCTCTACCAGGTCCCTCGCTTTTTCCTTCCTACCCTAATTTAGACTTCTTATATTTCTTCCTGGGACTATTGCAATATGGTTTTATAAGGTCTTCCGTGTCCTTATAAAACAGGAAAGTGTCCTTTCTGTTTCGAAACCTCTGCTGGCTCCCCGCTTTTGTGCGTTCTGGGGCCTGGTACCACCTGGCCGGAGCTGTCCCTGGCGCCATGGCTGAGCACACCCACGCCGCCCTTTCCTGCCCCTGGCTCTCGCTCCCGCTGCCTTGTGTCTACACTGCTGCTTGCCAAATCTACTCTCCACTCTCTGCCCACCTAGAGGAGTCACCCCAAACAGCCCGGCCAGCAGAGGCCTCTGTCTGCTCGGAATTGCCGTGGCTCCCTTCCTGTCCCTGTATCAGGGTGTTTTTTGTGGAATTCCCTAAGATGTCAGGGACCCTAGCAGGTGCTAAATCCCTACAGGAGGGGCCACGATGGATCCGTAGACGTTCCCATCCCTCCTCTTTTCAGATGGGTATGGAGGCTGAGCAGAGGGAAGCGACTTGCCCTGGGGCGGGGGCCCGCGTCTCTTCTCCACTGGGTCCTTTATCCCCGTGGCCTCTAAAGCCTCCATGCAGGTGTGCTCACAGGGGCCGTGGGGCCGACCCCCTCCCAAAGCCATTCTGCCGATCTGCAGCTGTGGAGGCTGCTGGGGGCGGGGCACAGGCTCTGCAAGTGTTTCACCGAGGTGGTTCCAGTTGGAGGACGGAGTAAGGGCCAGGGGGGCGTGAGCTGCGTGACATGACGTCCCAGCTGGAAGGCAGGGCCTGGGCTGCCTTCACTCAGAGGGGCTGCCATCTCCTGGAGGGGCTGAGGGGTCCCTGAGGATGGGCCTTTGCAGCAGCAGTCGGGGGGCGGTGGTGGGCAGAAGGGGCGTGTGCATGGCAGAGCTCGGGGCAGCCGCGAGCCTGTGCCATGTGGGGTCGAGAGTTGGCGATGACGAGGAAGGCTGTGTGGGAGCCGGGATGGACAGGCCACTCCCTTAGCTGGACGGCTGTCCTGGGGCCCAGGACGCTTGAGCGCCCCCTCCCTGCGTGAGGCTGGAGGCCCTTCCCAGGCACAGGGGGGTTCCGGCGATGGCAGATTCAGACTGCAGCTCGGTCTGCTGTTGTCTCCGGGAAGAAAACCGCGTGCCGAGTCCCTCCCACACCTGGTGTCCTGCGTCTGCTTGCTCAGGATTGATGGCGCTTTGTCCGCTGGTCTCCCCGCGGTCTCGTGGGGCGCTCCGGTGGTGGGAGGGGGCTGTTAATACCTAGTCATAATCACCCCGTCCTGCTCGGGTAATTTGCAAATGAAAATATCCTTGTCTCTTCGGCACTGCTGGCTAGTGGCAGCGCAGACAAGAAGTATAATTGCATTAAGGATGATTTTGCTGCCACTGGTTTTTGGTTAATGGGGTAAGTTATAATTTTACCCTCTAAAATATCAGCATCCATCCAAAATGAGTACATTTAAAGCAATTAGTGTAGATTATGGATTTGAAATGAAGAAGGAAATATATTAATACATCTAATTACTATGTTAATTAGATGTCGGTACCATAATATTTCATACCTAAATGCTAATGTTGATGAAGCTGTAATTATTTTTTTCCTTTGGAGTGCAAAATGCATCCCTCCCACTCTGCTGAATAGTCACTAACAGCCGTTTGCACGGCCCTTGGAGAGCCTAAGTGCACAGCTGCCCACAGCTTCGAGGACCTCAGACGCAGGCAAACGTTGTTAATGGGAATCCAGCAGCCCCTTTGCAGCATATCATGAACTGTCTATGAAGACTTGTTGAAGTAATGTAATGGCAGGATGTGAATGTCAGTGTTCCAAGGCATTTGCTGGACTCACAGCATTCAATGCCTTGTGCAAATCAAACAATTTCCTTCCGGTTCCCAATGCTAAGTCTGACCTAAAGCATTGGGAATAGGTTGGCAGGAGCTATTAAATAGTACACAGTATACTGTGGACTTAGGAAGGGGTCCATGGTTTCACCTGACTGGCAAAGGGGTCTGTGGAACAAAAAAGGTTAAGAAGTCCTGAGCTAGAGGAACCCCTGCCTTGACCCGCAGGCTGACCGCCCTGCCGGCCACTCAGGTGGGACGTGATGCCAACCGGGTGGCCCACGCTTCCTGCATGCAAGGTTTTGATGTGGCTTCAGCAGCAGCAGCAATGGCTGGCAAGTAAAAGACTCTCCTCCCTACCCTTTGACTGAGCAGCTGTGATCATCACACCGTTTTGTTCATGCATCGCCTCGGAACTTGGACGGCAGCCCCAAGGGACTGAGTAGAAAGCAAGAGCGGTGAGCTTCAGCTGTGGCTCTAAGGTTGCAGGGGATGGCTTCCTTGCTGAGAGGTCTGACCCAGGGCCGGGGTGTCACGTGAGGGTGGGAGCCCTTTACGTTAACCTATCTACTGCGCATCCACTGCCAGACATCCTCTCTACTTTGTTTGGGGAGTCATTCCTATTACCTCCCTTTTGGGGAACCCACCAACCCATTGTATCCAGGCTGGTGGGACCCTGGAGTCATGTGGCCCGAGCTTTCCTGGCCAAGGAAAAGACACACCGCCTGGGCACACCCATCAGGTATTTCCTCTGTGGACTCTGAGTCATGAGCAAAGTGACAAGAAAGTTAGAAATGGTCGGAGTCACTTCACTCCAGTGGGTTCACGTCACTTCTCAATTCTCTGAGTCCCTCTGGAGCTGCCTGGGTTTCTGTCTTTTCTGAGCAGGGTTCTTTGGCCTTTTGTTTGTTTCTATGAGCTTCCCTCACATCCTTTCAATTAATTCCCTGTTAGTTTTAACTTTCCAGATTGATTTATGTTGCTAACAACCAAAGAATCCTAATGCATACAGAAATTAATCCCTAGATTTGGAGTGTGTCAGAGTGGGTTGAGGGATTCCAGTCTTCTGAATCACACCATTGTTGTAATTGTGTAATTACACAACTGTTGGTGTCCCATACTTTCCAGTTCAGTCTATCACATAGGAGGTAGTGCATTTAATAGATGTTCTAATTCAGCAACCCAAACAAACTCAGAATTTCACTTTCACCTAATCTTAACCCTGCAGAGAGTGGAGATAAGAAATTCTCTCAGCATGGTCATGGAAAGTTCTTGGGTTTCAGTCCATGCCTTGAGGTGAGAGTTGAGGGATTTGAACTCCCAGACTCCTGCTGAATTCCTCACACCTTCATATTTTCTCCCATATCTCCATCCCCAAAGCCACATCTCTAATCAGCCCTGGGCTTTGGAGACGCCCAGAAGATAGCGTGATTAGTGATTCTCACATCAGGCCATATCAGCTGCCATGTTCTCACCCCAGAAGAGGAATGAATTTCCCTGCTTTCCTGTCAGCTCAGCCAGATAGCCAGTTCACAAAGTTCCTCAGTTCCCTGAAGCTCTGTTAGATGCCACCTATTGCCAGGCAACAATTGATATTTTATGAAAACCAGAAATTAATTTAGGTGAACATAAGAAAAAGGAGAATTTACAGGAAGAAGAATGTGGTTGACAGCATTGGAATAAAGACTGAAAAATGAGGCTTGGGAAGGATTGGAATCAGGAGAGCTCTGAGGACCAAGTTAGCAGGGCAAAACCTGCCTCCATGCTGTTCTGTTTGTAGGTAAAATCCTAGAGAGCTCCTCATGGGCCCTGCTTCATTATGGTTCTATGTTACTTTGGCAACATAAGAGCCTGAGTTGTTTCCAGGCTTCTGCCAAGTTCCATGGAACAGGGAGAATAGAGAGGATTTCTTAGTCCCAGACAACTTGGAAGACCATCTGGGGATGCCCTGGAGGGTTGGATTCAGAGATTTGTTTATGACCTCATTATTGGGAAATCTTGGCATTCAAGTTTTATCAGAGTAGCGGGCAAAAGGGTAGTGCGTTATTTGAAAGGGGGGCTACTTGAAAATTCTAGTCATTTTGTTTTAGGTTTTCAGGGTGATGGATCATATTCTTAATGAGACATTGTTTATGAATTATTGATGTTCCATTCCTTCTATTGTTAAGGTGAAGAAATTAATTTTTAAATGTTTCTTCACAGCTTCGTGATTGCTCAGTGGTCCTAGCAAAAATGTAGAAAGAACTTGTCCTTGCTGATTAATTGGAAGTTGGTAAATTATCTTTCCTTGTCTTTGAGAATTTTATTCACCGTTTGAATATGAGTGTTACTAAGCAAGTCTGAGCTCAGCTAGCTGACATTTGGAAATGGATAGAGCTGTCTTGATTCTTCTCTAACAACTGAGGTGTGAAATGAAGCATAACCCATTGCTTTTCCTTGGGAAAGATGAAGTTGATTAGGTGTTTCCCTCTGTGGTCTGTGGTCACAGGATGGACTCACAAGAAAAGTATCAGGGAGAAGGGAGCAGGAAACTAGCTGGGAAGCTGGTTGTCAGTTTTATGTGTCTGATGAACTCCGTCAGATATATGGTGGTGATGGGTAGAGCTTGGAGTCCCTCATGGTGTCATTTTCCAAAATAGCGGATTCTTTTATATATAAACAATTACCTTCATTTTCTCTTTTGGAAAAGCTGGATTCTTATTTACTGGATCTTCTTAAAGTGGGGAAATCCTTAAAGAAAACATAAAATGAAGTGTAATTAATGTAAGTAGTGGAGAAAAAATGAAACCATAAAAAACACTCAGATAATAAAAGAAAATAGGCAGAAAAAGAGAGACAACAGAGCAAAGAATAGATGCAACCAAAAGAAAAAAAAAAAGCTAGCAAAATGGTAGATTTAAAGCCAACCATTTCAATAATTATATTACATGCAATTTTCCTAAATATCCAAATTTAAAAGCAGAGATGATCCAACTGGCTAAAGAAGCAAAACCCAAATATGCTATCTACAAGAAATTCACTTTAAGTATGAAACCAAAGATAGGTTAAAGTATAAAAGTGGAAGAAGGTGGTCCATGCAAATACTAATTGAAAGAAGGTTGGAGTGGCCACTTGTATTGTCAAAGTAGACCTCAGAACAAGGACCATTACCAGAGACAAAGAGAAACCTTACATAAACATAAACAGAGAATTCATCAAGTTATAATCTTAAATATGAATGCAGCTAATGAAAGAGCTTCAAAATACATCAAGCAAAAATGACAGAATTAGAAAAGGAAATAGACAAATCCATAATTACAGTTTGAGACCACAATGCTCCTCTCTTTGTAATCAAGAGAATAAGTAAACAGAAAATCAGTCAGGACGCAGAAGGCCTGAACTTAGAGAACAATTCACCCAAAGCAGCAGAGTCTGCATTCTTTGCAAGTGCATGTGGGATATTCATGAAGACAGACCACGTTCGCAGCTGTAAGATGAATGTCAACCTATTTAAAAGAGTTGAAATTACACGAATTTTGTTCTCTGGTCACAAAGGAATTAAGTGAGAACTCTCTAACAGAAAAATTACTCAGAAAAATTCTAAATACTTGGAAACCAAACAGCACACTTCTAAATAGCCTAGGAGTCAAAGAGGAAGGCACAAGCGAAATGAGAAATTGTTGCTCATTGAATAGAAATAAAAGCACAAGATAGAAAAGTTTGTGGGATTTGGCTAAAGCTGTGCTTTGAGACACATTTATAGCATTAAATGTTTATATTGAAAAACAAGGTTTCAGATTAATAATCTAAGTTTCTTTCTTAATTAATGAGAAAGAAGAGTCAATTAATTCCAAAGGAAGCAGAAGGAAGGAAATCATAAAGATAAGAGCAGGAATAATTAAAATAATTAAGCATGGGAATAATTAAGCATGGAAAGCATGGAACTGGTAAAGATCCCATGCTTCCCTGAGTATCTTCCAGACCTCCCCACGGCTCTTTTCAAAGTCAGGTCCCTTGGACCTGCCCTAATATGGAGGCACACAGTAGGACACATAATCCCCCCACCCCTAAAATGTGATGACACAGTGAGGGCTCAGGGCAGGATCATGAGAGGAAGGCATTGAGGGGTTGCTAGTAACTGGGTGTATTAGTCAGTCAAAGGGGTGCTGATGCAAAGCATGAGAACTCTGTTGGCTTTTATAAAGGTTATTTATTTGGGGTAGAAGCTTACAGTTATCAGGCCCTAAAGAGTCCAACTCAAGGTACCATAAGAGGTATTTTCTTACCCAAAGTCAGTTGCCACGTGTTGATGGAAAATGATGGGCAATGTCTGCAAGGATTCAGCCTTCCTCTTCTTCTTAAGGTCTGTGGTCCCAGCTTCTTCCAATCTCAGCTGTAGGCTGGCATAAGGCTTGTCTCTCTCCCCAGGGCTCGTTTCTTTCTGGGATCAGCTGTTCTGGTCTTTTCACAAGGTTGGCTGTTGACTATCAGTCTCATTTCTCTTCCCAGGATTACAGGATCCTGTCTGATGAGCTGGCTCTCTTCCTCTATGTTCTTTTTTATAAACAATATCAAACTGCTACACCAGGATAACTGAGAAACATAAGATCATATTCTGGTCCATAACATGAACCTCAACGTAGCTGAAAAGAGTTGAAATTATATGAAATATGTTCTCAGGCCACAAAGGAATTTAATGAGAAATCTATACACGAGAGATGATTGGAAAAATCTCAAATA
Organism: Tolypeutes matacus; assembly: GCA_026826555.1. Lineage (NCBI taxonomy): Eukaryota > Metazoa > Chordata > Mammalia > Cingulata > Chlamyphoridae > Tolypeutes > Tolypeutes matacus. The sequence continues at coordinate 13,283,859 of JAKSZT010054544.1, forward strand.
TTTGGAAACCAAATAGCACATTATAAATAATTCATGGGTCAAAGAAGAAGGCACAAGGGACGTGGGGAATTATTTTCCATTGAATGAGAATGAAGACATGAAAGTTTGTGGGCTAACGGAAGCAGCACTGTGCTGTCCAGGGCTGTGCCGTGTCCCCTGTGCACAGGATCGCATTTCACCCTCACGGCACACCCCCGACAGCGGGCACTGGTACACCCTTGCCAATGAGGGCCTTAGGCTCTGGGAAGCTATGAGGTCAATCTGGGGTTGGAGGGTGGGGTTCAGGACTGGAGCTGAGAATGGCTGGGCCCAGAACCTGTATGGCATCTTGAGATTATGAAGGCAGGGAAGAGGGATGGGGTTTGGAGGGCAGGCAGTGTGAGCAAAGGCTGCAAGCCTTCCAGCCTACTGGAGGCCCTAATGTCCCATTAAAGGCCTTGCTGAAGTCCCATGCATTTCCAAGGAGGCCACCCCAATCATTCTGGCCATTGCCAATGGCTTCCTAACCTCACAGCTAGTCTGAGTTAGTGATGAAATTCTGGTTCCTTGAGAACACCCAGGAGTTTTGCTCTGATGATCTGGAACACGACATCAAAACTGCTGACCCTGCATCCTTTCCCAAAGCCCCTCCTCAGTGCAGAGCCTGGAACTTGTCCATCATAGCAGAGGGCCGTAGGTTCGTTCCCTCGTCCAGCACAGCCAGACCCTCTGTCAGTGTTGTTTCCCTCAACTTGCCCTTGTCTGTGGTGACCTTTAGGTTCAGTCTGGAAAAGGCTAGACTCCTGCAGTTTTCCTTTTCTATAACTGTGAAATGGCCTGCTGGCAGGGCCCACTGTCGCACTGAGAAGGAAGGAAGGAAGACGTGGCAGGAAGACTGGCGATTACTGAGGCTGCTCTTGACGCTGGTTGTCTCAGCCTTTCCAGGTGAGGACGTGGAGGCTCAGAGCAGTGGCACGACCTTCCCCAGTTCCACACCTGGTCTAGTGCAGTCAGGAGTGAAGCCGCACAGCCCCAGGCCTCTCCACCACCTGCTTCCTGAGTCAGCCAGTCAGTCCACTCAAGTTAGGAGCTCAGGCTGTGGAGTCTGACCACCAGAGTCCAAATCCAGCCTCTACCAGGTACACATCGGGGCGGCTGTGGCAGAAACGGACGGGGTACTCCAAGGGGCGACTGAGGAGAATTTAATAAAGGGACCTGTCCCAGCGGTGTGGGTGGAGTGAGGAAACCAGCGGATGAGAGGCACGCAGGTCTGCCACAGTGGGAGCCTTTGTCGCCCTTGGCCTCGAGGTATCCACGGGGAGGACGGGTCAGCCTGACCGTTCTCTTGCCGTGTCTTATCTCTTGCCAGTGCCCCCACTGGCAATCCCAGCTGGGAGCCAGGAGAAAGGGGGCCTGGGTAACAGCCCATCAAGCCTGGCCTCCTGGGGCACCGAGCAGGGCAGAAATGGACCTGCGGGGAAAGTGGAGAATGACCAGCTCATCCGATGGCCCAGCTTCCTCTTCTGTCAGTTGGGAGGCAAACAGCGCCCTGTAGGATTGTTGTAAAGACTAAATTCTATCATGTACACAACGCCCAGCACAAAGTAGTAGCTCAGTGAACAACAGAATAACCAGTCCTGGCAATCTTTGCTTTGTCAAAGAACTACTCTGTATTTTCTGCTCACTTGATCATAAATCATGACTATCTTCCCATGTCCAAAAAGTCATCCAAAATATTATTTATAATATCGAAGAATATTTCATCTCACAGATGCTCCTAAATGTCTTCAATACATCTCCTATTGCCAGACACTTAGATAATTTGTTTCTACCTAAAAACAAAGCTTCAATTAATACTCCTATAGCTAAATACCTGGGCACATCCCAAGTACCTTAGAACTCTACAAGTGGAATGGTCACAGCGTAGGGTATATACGTTTTTAAAGCTTTTGGTATTTATAGCCAAATCAACTTCCAGAATGATTGTGTAGCAGTAAACCCTAGCTTTGCATCTCTTCCTCCGTACCTAGAACTCTTTGCAGCTGGGGCACAGCTCGCTCAAGGAATGCTTCTGTTGAATGGGAGAGAAGGCACAGTCTCAGTGAGCTCACACTGGCCTTGAGCAAGCTCCAGCTGGAAGCCGATGCTGGCACTGGAGGCAGGTAAAGTATGAGGGTCTCTGGCAGCCTTCTCAAGCCCACCGCCCACTGGCCGTCCTCCTGGCACTGGGCAGGGGGAGCTGGGCAGTGGTTGTGCCTGAGCGCAGGGGCTCGTCCTCCACGCTCATCTCGGCTGCCTCCTTCTCAATGATCACCTCTGTGTTCCAAACTCACATCCTCATGGACTCCCCTGGCCACACGATCTCCTGTCATAGGTTCAGTGCCTTGGAAAGCAGAGCCCAGAGCTCAGGGCAGGGGGGTTGCCATCTCAGGCACAGGAGTGGGGGACAAGGAGGGCAGTGCAGGGCTGAGGGTAGAGCTAAGGAGGGCACATGGCTTCAGGCTGGTGGCCTGACCCGTGGACCACCCCCAGGAGAAGCCTGAGAAGGTAAGTTTCAGGACTGTTCCAAGTTACCCAACAGCTACCCTTTGTCCTTGGCCAAAGCTGACGTCCCTGACGTCTGCCCTGTCCCTGCAGGTATGTGGGGTCCTGGCAGAGTCCAGCATTGGCTCGGCAGGCAGGCTGGGGTAGCACAGGCAGGTGTGGGGCCACTGTTTGAAGTTGGTCAGAGACCAAGGAGAGCTGGAAAAAGGGGCAGGTGAGGCCCCGAGAATATGACAGGTGGTAGCAAATGGCCATTTCTCCTGGAAAGCTTAGCCGCACTTTCCATAAAAGCCTTCTCTGGTTTTCTTGGGAGTAGAGAGATGCCTCCCCATGTTTACCTGAGCATTTGCAGTGCCATTTCCTCTACCTCACATTTAGAGCACCCTACCTGTTTTGTATAACTGTTTGATGCATGCATAATTAATTTTGTGTCAAGTCAGGTTTTCGTATAGCGCCTCAAGAAGGTGGAATCAGAATGTCAATTTCTGAGGTCTGGTGGCGCTTGAAGGAACGCGGTTCTTGGGTGACATGCCTGCTGGCTCCATTCACTCCACTCCAAGTGAGGGGAGGTCCCTGGGGAAAATCCAGGCAAGCCTTGCCTTCCAGACTGTGCTAAGTGTCAGGGGCTCGGCCGGGTTTCCTTCCAACAGGGAATTTGGTTTGCTGTAATTTGCATCCCGATATGTGCAAGGCCAGCTCCTGGACAAAGCATGGCTGCAGCACATGGAGTTTCCACAGTGTGAGGACGGATACACATGTTAACCCTGACCCAGCCCAGGATGCACTGAAGCAGGTGCTTGGCGAGGGAGTGGGCCTCATGTTCTGGAAAGACAGCCCCTCTGAGTGTCAGGGGAGGTCCTTCTGGGGCAGTGGGGCTTAGGCTGGATCCTGGAGGGTGGCGAGAGAAACTTTAGGTTGAAGGAGTCGCTTGAACAAAGCCCTGGAGGTATTAGATGCAGTTCTGTTGTTTGCAAGGAAGAAAAGCTCCAAGGAGAATTTACGGGCCTCTCTCACTGGCATGGCCAGACCCAGCAGCTGGAATGGCACAGCTGAGAATCTGTCCCTGCGTCCCAGCTGTGTTGTCCCCCAGGTTATTTCCACTCTCAGGCAGAATCTTGCCATGTGTGGACAGAAGCAGCCAGCAGCACTTCCGAGTTTTCGTCCAACTGCTCGGCCCCGCCCTGAGAAGAGGTCTGCTTTCTCACCACTGCGGAGAAGTCCAGGGCTGGCTCTCACTGAGCGCACAGGCTCACGTGTCCCTTCGTGAGCCCATCACCGCCGGGGGCTGTGTGTTCTGATTTGACAAGCCCGGGGCCCACCCTCGAGCTGAGGGCTCAGGGAACCCCACCTGAACCTCAAGGATGGAAGGTGAGGGGGGTGTCTTCAGAAGAAAAGGGAAGCCAAATGGGAAGATACAGAACATAGAAATCAGGAGTTTTGGTGGCAGCAGCCAGTTTTATCCACCCACCCACCCATCCACCCACCCACCCGTCCATCCGTCCGTCCGTCCATCCATCCATCTGTCCATCCGTCCGTCCATCCATCCATCCATCCGTCCATCCATCCATCCATCCGTCCATCCATCCATCCATCCATCCATCCTTTCGTGCATTCAGAGACTCGAGCACATTAGTTTCCTGATGCTGCTTAACTAATCACCAAAAACCGGTGTTTTAAACTACACATTTATTGTCTCAGAGTTCTAGGGGTCAGAAGTCGAAATGGGTGTCACTGGGCTAAAACTGATGTGTCAGCAGGGCTGAGTTCCTCTCTGCAGGGTCCAGGGAGAAGCTGTGCCTTGCCTTTGGCAGCTTCTAGAGGCTGCTGCCCGCCATGGCTCGCGGCTCCTTCCTCCATCTTCCAGTGCCTGGGCAGAGTCCTTGTCACTCGGTATCTGTCTGGTCTGCCTCTCGGCCTCCCTTCTCCAATTATAAGGCCCCTTGTGATGATGCTGGGCCCTCCCGATAATCCACAGTGACCTCCCAGCTCAGAGTCAGCTGGTGAGTGACCTGATCTGCTTCTGCAAACTGCTTTGCTATGTAGCATGACATATTCAGAGGGTCCAAGAATGAGGACAAGGACACCTTTGGGGGGCCTAATTCTGCCCCCCACAGTTCCTCTTATGTGCCAGGCACCATCAAATAGAGCTATAGGATGAGTCACCGTGGCTCCCAAATCCAGGGCGCTAGCAGTCCAACACGGCTGCGACTGGCAGTTAGGATGTCCCGGCCCTGGGAGAGGTGCTGCCAGCCCGCTCATCAAACCCAGGGTGGCACCAAGTGGCGGGAGCAAGAGAGCATTCTTGGACGACCTTGAATGCCAGGCCAAGTGGGTTGGTCTTCGTTCTGGAGGCACTCGGGAGCCATTGAGGGTTTGGCCATTGAGGGAAGTGCGCTAAGTACTATGTCTAGTTGTAGAAATTTGGCTCTGGAGGTAATATGGAAAGTCAACCAAAGAAGATCGGACAAACTCATCCTAATAAAGGGTAAAATGAGTGATATAAAATTTGAGCTATTAACAAAAAAGGAGGCCCAGCCGTAGGCAGAGCGCGAGGTGAGACGCTGTGTCAGAGCCCACGGTGACAGCAGCTTCTGGCGACAAGGGCCCGTTTTACACAGACCGTCAAGTGTGTCCCTCATGCAGCGTCATCTCACCTATCCTCGGCACAATCCCAGGTGGAACAGAGAGCGCATTTCCTCTACAGACGAGGGGATGGAGCCCCGAGGGGTCCAGTGAGCCTCCGCTTTGAAGGACGGTGGGTGCGGAGGGAGTGCTGGCCGGGCGCCCGTGGAAGCCCCTCTTCTGGGCTGTGCTTGAGCCACGTGCAGGGCCCCCGCGCGTGTGGACTGATTTTAGTCTCATCTGGTGCTGAGCTCAGATGGGGCTCGGGTTTGACTCCCTGGCTCTGCGTCTCAGGTCTCAATAGTTTCTTTGTTTTTGTTTTTGTTTTCTGTGGGTGAATTAAAATTCGAAAGCAATTCATTTTTTATTTGGCCTGTATTCCTTTTTTCTTTTCTTCAATGTAATTTAAAAAAAATGATCCCCAAATTGTAAACTGTTGCTTTCTAGCTCTCCCGGGGGGCTCATCCCCTGTGGTGTGTGCTCATGAATGCTGGGTCATCTCCTAGAGGATGCTCCCCGGCTTGTGCTGAGGAGGAACTTGCCACCTGGGAGCTTGCACTTTGTATGAGCTTCCCACCGCTGCGTAACAAAACACCGCACTAAGTGTGGTAACCTGGTGGCTTAACACAGCACAAATAGGTTGTTTCACAGTTCTGGAGGTCAGAGTTAAAACAGCACAGGGATGCTATTTCACAGTTCTGGAGGTCAGAATTCCTAAAGCAGGGTGTCCGCAGGGTGGGCTTTCTGGAGCTTCAGGGGAGAGCTCGTTTCCTGCCTTTCGTCAGTTTCTAGAGGTTGCCTACATTCCTTGGCGCGTGGCTCCTTCCATCACAGGGAGCCTTGTGAGGACTCCGAGCCCACCCAGATAATCTCCCCCTCTGGGACCCTTAATCACGTCTACAGAGTCCCAGAGGACATTATTCGGGCTACAATGGGAAAGGTGTCATTTTGTTTTCAAATCCTTGAGGATGTTCCAGATATTTTTGTTACTGATTTCTAATTTAATTGTTGTGGTCATACACTTTGTATCACATGAATCCTTTTCAATATATGGAGACTCATGGCCCCAGATATGATCTATCCTGGTGAATGTTTCACGTGCATCTAAGAAGAATGTGCATTCGTCTGTGGTTGGGGGTGTGTCCTATAGACGTGAATTGGGTCAGGTTGCTTGGCAGTGCTGTTCCCGCCTTCCCTGTCGTTACTGAATTTTCGTCTACTTCTGCATCAGTTGTTGAGAGACAGATGCTGAAATCTCTGGCTATAATTATGGATTTGTTAATTTCCCCTTCAGGTCTGTTAGTTTTTGTTTCGTGTACTTTAAGCTCTGTCATTCAGGTCATATGTGTTTAGGATTGTTATGTCCTTTTGATAAATTGACCCCTTTATCTTTATGAAATGATGCTCTATGTCCTCTTAATTTTCTTTGCTTTGAAATGTTCTTGATCTGGTATGAATGTACCCACTCTAGGTTTCTTTTGATTGGACTTAGAATGATGAACATGTTTTCATCCTTTCACTTTAAAACTATTTGTGTCTTTATATTTAAAATGTTTTTTTTTTTTTTTTGTATGAAGCCTATAGTTTGGTGTCACTCTTTTTAAAATCTTTTCTGACAATCTCTGCCTTTTAATTTCTGAGTTTGCCCCATTATAGTAGATGAAATTACTGATATGGTTGGTTTTAAATCTACTATCTTGTTATTTGTTTTCTTTTTTCCCATTTATTCTTTGTTCCCATTTCTTTTTCTTTTTTTTTTTTTCTTCAAAATTGTGGTAACACATTCAACACAGATTTTCCTGTCTTCACCATTCTTTAAAGTATACATTTCAGTGGAATCAATTATAATCACAATTTGTGTTGCCATCACTTCTGTCCATTATAAGACTTTTTCAAGACTCCAAACAGAAATTCTATACTTATTAACCAGTACTTCCCCATTTCCTCCTTCCCCTGGAGCCTGAAAACTAAAATCTACGTTCTGTCTCTACTGATCTGCTTATTTTAAATATTTTATGTAAGTGGAATCATACAATAGTTGTTCTTTTGTGCCTAGCTTATTTCACTCAGCGTAAAGTTTTCAAGGTTCGTGCATGTCTGTTTCTTCTTTTTATGTCTTTATGTCTTCTTTCGGATTAACTGTGTATTACTTATGATTCCATTTTATCTATTTTGTTAGTTAATGGTTGCTTCAGGGTTTATAGTACACATCTTTGATTTCTCACAGTCTACCTTCAGGTGACATTACTTGACTTTACGTATCGTATAAAAAAAACCTTGTGGTAGTAAATATACTCGTTTCCCACCAGGCCCTTGTGCGATCGTTGCCATACATTTTTCTTGTACTTATACGATAAGCCACATAATACATTGTTTTCACTTAAACAAGCAACTATCCTTCAAAGGGATTTAAATAATAAGAGTGGTTGTCTTTACATTTACCCATATTTAGCATTTCTGTTATTCGTTATTCCTTTGTGCAGATTCAGATTTCCTTCTGCTTCTATTTTCTTTCTCCTGAAAGACTTCCTCTAACAGTTCTTGTGGTGCAGTTGTATTCGTGACACATGTTCCAGCTTTTGTATGTCTGAAAAATGATTTTGCCTCCAGTTTTGAAAGCTGTTTTTACTGGGTAAAGAATTCTAGGCGGACTGTTTCATCCAGGCCTTAAAGCTGCCGTGTCGCTGGCTTTTAGCCTTGCTTCACTGAGGCATCTGCTCTTCTCCTTCGCTTTCCTTCTCCAGCTAATGTGACCTTCCCATCCCCTCCAGCTGCCTTTAAGATAGTTTTATCACTGGTTTTGGGCAATTCGATTATGACATGCCCTTGTGTAGTTTTCCTCGTGTTTATTGTGCTTGTGGTTGTTGAGCTTTTTTGATCTGTGGGTTTGTGTTTTCATCAAATTTAGAAAAATTTGACCATGTCATCTCCCAACCTCTCCTCCCTTTTAGAAATTCCTACTGCATGAGTATCAGGCCTCTTGAAGTTTTCTCACAGCTCCCACTGATGTTCAGTTAGTATTTTTTGAGTTTTGTTTCCCTCTCCGTGTTTAATTTTATATAGTTTTTGCAATGTCTTCAATTTCACTATGCTTGTCTTCTGTAATGTTTAATCTGATATTAATTCCACCTAGTGTCCTTTAAAAAAAAAAACAACTCAGAGCTAGTAGTTTTTTCATCTCTAGAACTTTGACTTGGGTGTGTGTATGTGTGTGTGTGTGTGTGTATATATATATATATATATTTTTTTTTTTTTTTTTCCCCCTACAGTTCTTAGTATGCACAGTCTTCTGGAACATATAGAATATCGTTATAATGACTGTTTTAATGTCAATATCTATTAATTTTATCATCTGTGCCAATTCTGGGTCGGTTTTGACAGATTGCTTTTCCTCTTATATAGGTGTTATTTTCTTGCTTCTTGGCATGCCAGTAGTCTTTGAATGGATGCCAGACATTGTGGACTTTACCTCTTTGCATGCTGGATATTTTTCTATTTCTATAAATATTCTTCAGCTTTGTTCTATACTGTGGTTAAGTTCCCTGGGAACGCTTTGCTTTTATTTTTTCCATTGGGAGCACAGAGCAACTTTTAATCTAGGATTGATTCTCCCCACTATTGGGGCAAAACCCTTTCAAATTTTCCACTCTATGCTCTGTAGCTCATGATTTCTCACTCCTGGGTGAATGGGCACTATGCCCAGATCTGCTGATTGTTTCTGCTCTTCTATTCGGGTGGTCTTTTTGGGTTGGTTTATTTTGTCATAGGCGGGCCCTGCCAAGTGTCTGAGAACCTTTTACAGATCTCTGGAGTTTTACTCTCTGTGACTGTCATCTCCGGCATGCTGCCCGTGAACTCTAGCTTCTGTGGCCTCCGTGGCTTCTGTGGCCTTCCAGCTCTGTGTCCACGAATCAGGGAATCTGCTAGGCTCTGCCTGGAGGCTATTTCAGTGAAATACTTTTTTTGTGCAGATGAAAGGAATATATTTATTCGATCTTATCTCTGTAGATCCCCTTTCCTTTTGGGATAAAAGAAATACAGACAATTGACCCTATTATAATGGCTTGTTCCGTGTCTGATCAGCTGTAAGTGTCTTCTGTGCCTGCTGCTAGTTCCATCGTGGGGACGTGAATGCAAATCTTGACCTTCCTCTGGGTCTCTACCGGTCTGGCCTTACCTTTTCACCATCTGGGATATGCTCCTTTGCAAGTCCTCTGAGGTCTCTTTTCTTGTCCTGTGTGGAGTTCATGTTTAAATGTGATACCCAAGGCAAGTTCCAATTTTAGGGCAAGGCTACTACCACCTGCTTTCTAGATGTTAAGATTCAATTAGTGGAGCTCAAGATTGCTTTGGCATTTTTGATGTCTTCATTTTCTTTTGTCCAACAGTGAACTTACAGTTGGCTAAAAGCCCCATGTCTTGGTTACACATTTTGCTGGTAAGCTAGGATAAGCATGGCGTTTCTTCGCTTCTTGAGTGGCTTTTGAGAGACACGATTGAGCAAATGTCTGTTAAAATTTTATTAGGAAAGAACAAAAATACAAATGCAGGAGTCAGGTTTCCAGTCGGACGGATTCTACGCATTCGTATCCTACCTCACATTTTGAGTGAAACCTCAGAAGAGGTGCATGTTCAAAACACATCTGAACATTTGGCTGCCTGAAGAGTTCAATATTTTATAGAAGTCTTAAATTTGGCAGACTTCAGTCTTTCAAGCCAGACTGTCTTTTAAATTGGTTCTGATTCATTAAACCACACTTTAGAGAGCATTTATTTCGCAGATTACGCTTACGATATTGAAGTTTATGAAGTAACAAATGGCATGTGCCCTTGAGTTAATGCTGAAATAAAGATGAGCTATTGATAATTGATGAAGATAGCAGCTGTTATATAAGAACTGTGCCCTAATGCCAAGAACACTATTATATAGTAGGATAAAATAGGCACTGCAAAACACCACAATTTGGAAAACAAAGGTTACCCGAGAGCATGATTATTTCAAGTTTATTTTGCACTCTGCTTTCGAAGCTGATTAGTATAAAATGTAATGCAATGTAATTTTTGCTAAGCAGCTTGAGCCAGGAGTGTGGCACAGGAGGCTGCAATTAGCACTGATTGATCCTGAGCCTTTGTGAGTCAAAGACGACTTGAATGCCCCATGCCGGCTGGCAAGGTGACCCCGCTAAGATGGCCAGCCTGGCCTCTGGGAAGGCACTGACGTCAGGCTGTTTTATTTTTGTGGTTGGCTCTGGGGGGCACGGGGACTGTGGGTATCTCCACTGCCAGGTTCCCTGGGCACGAGGCTGGCACGGAGACCCTATAGCAGTTCTTCTGTGTGTGTGTGTTTGGGGAGGTGGGTTCTGCCTCCTGGAGTTCACTGTTCAGCTCCTGCCCCCACCCCTCCCATCTGGGGCCAGGGTGGTCCCGCAGTGCTGAGGAGCCATAGCAAGCAGCCTCCCCACGGGGGCAAGGAAGTGGTGCTCCTGCTGCTGCCCGGGAAGGCCCGGAGCTGGGACCAGGTGCTGCAGGCAGCTGATGCGGGAGCCCCTGGCATGCCCACTCTTAGGAAAACTGCTGTGTGTGTGCATGTGCGTGCATGAGGAGAACTGTCCCTAAAGCCTGGACACTGGGCCCAGCCCACAGCATCTAGACGTGATCGTGGCTGACCACGACCCTGGGAGGAGAGGCTTCCTTCCCCACCCACGTAAGCTGCGCCGAGAGCCCTGGCCTTCTGACACTGTGCAGAGGCTCTGCGTCGAGGCCTGGGGCCACCAGCACATCATGTGGCCACAGCCCCCCCCTGGCCGGGGACCAGGGCTTCTGGAGGACGAGCAGCTTCCTATGCTTCCCCCTCTGCCTCCCGGGGTGATGGGCCTCACGAGAGGGGGGGGGCCGGGCTGAAGGAAGAAAGGCTTCTCCCATGCAGGCCTGTTAGCGGGACGTATACGTCACGGAAGCTCATTCTGTATTCCGAGCTGGCGGTGGGGCATAGCAGTTACGTACCCGTGAAATTGAGTGTGGGCTGGACGCGTGCCCCTGAAGACATCGAGGCGGCATAAAGGGAAACTCAGCCTACCCTGGGCCTTCGTCTTCTCTCTCCTAATTTTCTCCGATATCCATGTTGTATGGAATGATTTCTTATATCTGATTAAGTCAGTGAAATAGGAGCTGGTAGAAGAAAATCAGGTTAAGAACTTAGAAGGCATGCCAGTTAAAACTGGTGCCCTGAAGTATTTCAGGACAAAGTGTAAACCACCTCCCAGCGAGGGGGCACTTTTGCCCTGAGTTGAGCACGGTGGTAGGGGGCGGAGCTCTCGCAGTGGTCAGCGGGTACCGTGCTCTTTCTTTAGCCCACACAGATGCCCTCCCTCCTCGGGGGGTGGTGAGGGAGGCCCATTCCCTAGAACATGTTGGCCCCAAACCAGATCCAGCCTCAGACTCTTGCTCTGTGGCCAGGAGCTGGCCACTTGCCACCCTGAGTGCTTTCCTTATCTGGAAGGGAAAAGAAGAGGGTTTGGCTTGTCTGTGGTGTCTCGGATTTACGTGTGGCCCTGCATGCCAAGTTGATTTGTTTTGGTCTTTGAAGTCTCCTCCTTTAAGTCAAAGAGGAGGCTTGTTCCTTAGCCCACGGTAAAGGCATTTCCAGGTGTGAGAGACAGCTGTGGGGTGCTTTGGGTGACAGATGGCAGGCACCCACCTCTCCCAGGCAAAGCAGGAAATTTCTCAGCAGAGAATTGAAATGTGCCAGAGCATCTGGCCCAGCTGAGGTCGTCCCCAGGAGGTATTGCGTCCATCTGTGCTGGCTTAACGCTCAGCTGGCCCCTGGACGCTCCAGCATCTGCTGTGATTTCATCTGGTGATTCCTGTTGAATGAGTGTCTCCTCTGGATGGTTCCAAAAGGGTCCAGGGATTGTCCACTATTGGGTTAGGTTGGGTCACTTGCCTGGCCCTGAACCAATCATGGTGGTCTCAGGATGGGGTCTATGGATTTGGGGCATGGGCTTACCTTGGACCTGAGGGTTCAAGGGAGGTGGGGTCAGTTCCAGCCAGACCACCCAAGAGTGAGGGAGGAGTTGGCCTCCAGAGGAAAGTCAGGCCGCCATTTTGGAATGGCACACAAGCAATAAAGCAGTAAAGATACAAAAGCTCCTTCAATATTCATTAAAGCACAGTGATCAAATGGTGCAGAGAATGTGTGGTGTTTCTCCATTAGGTGAGCTGGCTGAGCCCCTCTTTGACCTCCAGTCCACTTTGTTTTATCGGGAAATGGTTGAATTGGAGGGGAGCCTTTGGTTCTCCATCTGCTAATAATAACAGCCAGTTAATAACTTTCCTCCAAAAGCTGAGAAAGTTGGGGTTATAAGGGACTCTAATCCTATTTTAGGGCATGACTATGAGAATTTTAAGATTGATGCCATGTAAATATCTCCTTTTGCCCCCAAGACATCCATCTGACGGTTTTGTTTCTCCCCCAATGCCCAAGTTAATTGCATTTTTAATGTTGTATTCTATACCTGTCAAGAATTAAATAAAGCCAGTAAGCTCAGGTTAGTTTTTAATGGCATTTACGTCACTTCTAAAGTTGAAAATAGTTTATCAGCAATGCGTGCTTTAACTCAAGCAAACGCAGGCCTGGCCTGACAACATTAGAGCGGGCGGGAGCCGGCTACATGGAAACCCCCTCCCCATAGGACAGCTCATGCTGTCCATGTTAGCCTGAGCACCTGGAGAACAAGGTCGCTCTGCCTCTCTGGCTCCTGCCACATGCTCAGATGCTTCCCCGAGCAGGCGGATGACCAGCAGTCCTCAGGAGCTGGTCATGGCCAAATCTGCCAGGCCACGCCCCAGGGTCCCGGCGACTGGTGGCACTCTGGGGCCAAGCCCGGTTAGGATCCCGCTGAGCCTGGTGGGAAGTGGGGTGGAGGGGAGTGAGGAGCAGGGCCGTCCACTCCAAGTGCAGACACTGGGGCAAGCTGGGCTGGTGGTGGCCACAGCACCCACAAAGCGTCCCTGGCCCCCACGGTCAGCCAGGCCAAGAAGCACAGGCTCTGGTGAGCCTGCTCAGTCTAAGCTAAAGCAAAAACCTCCGGTGGCCCCGGGGCTCATCTCCATGCCACACCCCGACTGTGGCAGGTGGCCCCATGCAGCCCCCTGTCCGAAGCTGCCCACTTGCTGACCCTATATGAGATCTTCATTGCCTCTTCCCCCTGGCCCCCTCGCCGCGGGTCTACACCTCTTTCTGACCTTCTGTAGGCCTGACAAGGTATATTCGACCCCCTTTTCCTCACCCTAGTCCGAGGTCTCCTGCTGTAACCAGCCCCTCAGGTTAAAAGAATGAATCAAGTGGCATAGGCAACTCTGTAAAATGATCAGTTTTTGACAACTGCTTTGGTCCAGCAAATATTGTTAGTTAAGAGTCTCTTTTTCTCCCATGATCTCTTCTATTGATTCTAAATCTTCTCAGGCTGATGTATATATTTTTTAATTAGCTGCAAAGAAACAAGCAGATGTAGCCAGTCCCTTCTTAGTCTGCCCTGTCCTTCCCTTCCTCGCCTCGGGCGAATCCTAAACATCCCCATGTGCTCCTGGAAACTTGTGGGAGGTGGGGGGCAGCTGCTTTTGCCAACTCGAGGGGCATCCAGGACGCATGCCTGCGAGCCACTGGCGCCAGCCTCTGCCAATCCAGAAACGGCGACTGCTTCCCAGATGACTCCGGAAACGACCTTCCCCCTCCAAGCCTGTGGGCCAGAGATTCCCACGGAGACCTCCGGTTTCTGCATCACCACGTCACTCCACCAGCCCTTCCCCCACCGACCCCTCCCTGGCTTTGGCGGCTCCACCCCAAGGCTCGGCTGGTCATGGCCCTCCGGCCTGTGGCTACCAGCACCCTCCCCTCGTGCCCTGGTGGTTTTTGTGTCCCCCTCTCTTTCCTGTTCTCACCTCCTCCCCCACTCTGGGCTGCAGCTTCCTCTGTGGACTCTAGCTCAGGGGTCCTTAAACCCTGGGGCCCTGAGCACAGAACCCAGGCGGCTGCGGACGTGGAAGGAAAACAGTTACATCTTTACTTGCACCCGCCTCAAGCCAAGCCCGAACTCAGGCACCAGAGCGCAGGGGGTCGCCGGCCCCTGGGGTTCGGCCTCCACGACGGGGCTGGGGCCTCACTTCTGGGGAACGCTGTTGCATGTAGGAGGTGCCCATTTGATGCCTTGAACTCCATTCAGATCCATGGGAACAAACGGGTGTTTTAAGGTCCCGTTACAGTTGTCACAGATACCTGGGAATGTCACCTGAGCTCGTCCCTGCTCCGGAATTCCTCCGGCTCTGAAGCCTGCTGCTGGCGAGCTAATTGCTCGGCGTGTTAGTGAAGAACCTCGTATGACAGCATCACGCACATTTCCCTCCACGTTTTTGAATAACCAAAGTTCATTCTGACTCGTTTCCTTCGTGATTCTGTTTACTTTGTGCCTCTGAAGTCATTCTCCTAGGAAAGGGTCCCCAGGCTCCGCCAGACCTCCCTAGTGGCAAGATGCCCACCCGCGTGGAAACTGGTTTCCATGCCTTCTTCCTCAGGCACTTTGGTCCTGCGCCTCGCTGCTTCCTTCAGTCTCCCCAAGGCGCACTCCGGCGGCACCACCTCCCCTCCCGCCGCGTGCTCTCCGCAGGGTGGGAGCGTTTCCCAGCCTGGCGTCGCTGGCATCGCCTCCTTGCCCTGCCTTTGTCTCTATCCCTCACCCACATCCCAAGCTTTGCCCACTCTGGGCTACGTAAGTCTCATGGATGCTGTGCAGCTTCCCACCTTCTCATGTGCCTGCAGCTCCTCCTTCCAGAATGTTCTTCTCTCTGCTCAAAGGCCGGTTTCGAGCTCAGCCCCTGCTCAGGGCTGTGCAGTTTGGATGTCGGCAGTGAGTCCTGCGCTGGTGGATGGAGGCCGTGGCGGGCGGCACTGTTTCTGGGAATCTCCTCCCAGACATGAGCTGTCGTAGCTCCCTGGGCTGCCGAGTCTCACAAGCTGGGGGCTGAGAACAGCAGCAGTTCATTCCCCCGCAGCCCTGGAGCCACAGGCCTGGCATCCTCCAGGGGAGGGTCCTTCCCCGTTGCTTCCGGCTTCCTTGGCTGGGGCAGTGTCGTTCCTGCCTCCCTGGCTCCGCTCAGCTCTGCCCTTGCCCCTGGCCTGCTCCTGGGGTGGCTTTGTCTCCTCGTTTTTAAGTACACCCGTCGCTGGCTAGGACATGCCCTGATCCAGCATGACCCCATCTGCAAAGACCCTATTTCCAAGCAGGGCCTGAGGGTCGGGACTGGGGCACGTGGTTTTGGGGACGCCATTGTCCCCCCGACACCAGCGCCTTCTGCAATGAGCTCACCGTCCCGTGGCGTGGGAACCCTCCGCCCCCTCCGGCCCCAGCTCTCCAGCATCCTCCCACTCCATGCTCGCCCCTCCCAAATCCCCCTGCTCCCCGGGGATCTGCAAGGCCGCTGCTCCGGGCATGGCAGGGCCCCCGGGGCTGACGTGCCAGCACATGGAGCTCTGCTGAGTCGTACACGGCCAGAGCGGGATGGGTGCCGTGCTCCGAGTCTCAGAGTGGGAGAGAGAGATTTGGGCAAGTGACATAGGGGAAGCAGGGACTGACCGTGGATGGAGGAGCCCAATTGGAGTGGGTGAAGGGTAGGGGCAGGAGAGAAGAAGGCTTTGGCAGAGTTTTATTGCAGTCTGGTGAGTAGACTGGGGAAGTGTGGTTTCAGGCCCTGAAGGCAGATAAAGAATCCTCTTCAGAAAGAGAAGGGGTACATGGGACAGAGGAGGGTGGAGGACATGGCCACAGTTGTGCTGAGAAGGAATCCTCTGGAAGCTGTGTCCAGGATGGCCTGGGGAGGGAGCCAGAGGGAGCAGGGAGGTGATGGGGTGAGCCAGATGGCAGCATTTAGGGTGCCAGAGACCTCACAGGGGAAACTCAACTGGGCAGCTGCTCTAGCTAAGTGGAGAGCTCCTGTCATCTGCCTGGGGCAGAGGGAAATGGCAGTGTTCCTTCCTCCCAAAATGTCCCTGTGCTTCTATCTTGCAGGGAGTTTGTCTTCAATAGACAAGGGCATGACACATTGACTGCACAACACAACTATTTGCCAACTGACTTGCTACTCAACTCTCAACTTAATGAAACTTTGGAAGTTGAAAACATGAGCTGCTCCAGACTCTGAACATTTGCTTACATCCTGGCAAGTCTACCAAGCTGTGATAACCTGCTTCCCATGATGCTGGCATCCCCAAGCCGTGGCCTCCTGGAGGGTAGGGACCCCTGTCCTGGTTGTCCCATATTCCCTGGCCCACAGCCATCCTGGTTCCTGCAGGGTTAAGAGCTCAGCAGATGTGTACAAGTCATGGGACTTATTGTGTCCCAGGGTCCTGGGGCTGCCCAAGTACCACAAACTGGGTGACTTGCAAGCACAGAAATGTGTCCTCTCACAGTTCTGGAGGCCAAAGGTCCAAGTCAAGATGTGGAGGGGGCCGTGCTCCCACCAAAGGCTGGAGGCGAGGGTCCTCCTGGCCTCACAGCTTCTGGTGGCCCCAGCCTCCATCGCCATGTGTCTGCCTTCCCTTGCGTCTGTGTCCCTTCTCGTCTTACAGGGACAGCAGTCATCCTGGGTTAGGGCTCACCTCACCTTCACTTGATCCCTTGATCCCGTCTGCAAAGACCCCATATCCAAATAGGGCTGCCCTTAGAGGAGCCGGCGGGAGCACTTCAGTATCTCTTTCTGGGGGACGCAATCTAACCCCAACCACACTCTATGGAAGACCTGCTCCAAATCAGGTTTAAGGAAAATCCTTGGAATGGTCATATTGACTGTTTTGTATCTCCTGCATTTTACACTATTGAACAAAATTGTGCATCTTACTTTAGTAAAAATAGAAGTTTACTCAAGGTATTGATTTCCTGCAAAATCTGATTCCATCATTGTATGTAGTGAATGAGATCACTCTCCTTATCCTCCCAAATATGATGTATTATGGTCTTAAAGTGCTGATGACTGTGATTGGGGATGAAAGTGGCTCAATAATCTGTGCCATTCACAGGCAGAGTGTAAACAGCAGCAGCTACAACGCTTTTGAAGCGCAGGGCAAAATGTTTCCAGCTAGATCCGCAGGGGAATCGTATCAAGGGAGGGGGCACCAGCTGGAGAGGAGGACAGGGAGGTGAGGACGGCCCTGCTTACGCCTACACGCCTTTGCAGAAGCTCTCACAGGGCAGCAAGCCAACTGGAGACGCAGGCAGGTCTCAGATGTTGATAAGGGATGGCCTTGGAGCAAGGGCACTACTTTCCCAACAGGCCTAGGTCAGGACATGCTCTTCCTGCCAGGATCACCTTTCCCTTCCTGCATTGTTCCTCATGATGTCCAGACAGACAGGTCGGCCAGGATGCTGAGCTCTGGTCCGTGACCCCAGGCCCAGGCCCTGAATGCTGAAGAGATTCAGGGAAAATCAGCACACACAGACAAAGTGTATGAAACTACAGGCTGCAGAAGATATGCAGAGCAGAAACTGCCCCAATAAATTAGAGTTTTTCATTTTTAATTAAGTTCAATTATCTACCAGAGTCTGGGAAGTTCATTATCTAAGGACTCACCCCATGTGCTGGTAGAGTTAAAAGGATATCTGAAGACAGAGTCATCTTCCAGGTCTCCCCATTGATTCTGGGATTTCGATTAGCAGGCTCGTACCAGCCCTTTGACCACTGATACTTCTGTGACCAAGTTTATTTCAGATACATCAGAAAAGAACTGTGAATCAGAGCTTATATTGCGATAACCACAGACATGCCTGTGACGGGAAGCCTTGACTGCACTGGATTCATTAAGCAAAAGGTGAGGTCTGATATCTGTGATCTGCACTTTATTTGCATAACTGAAGTAGATGTTTGATTACAAAGTAGCTCCACTTATTTATTTATTTTGTAAGTGGATAATTATATCACCCGAAGTGCACGCTTACTTTGGCTGTACAAGGAGTTCAGTCTGCTCTTCCGCCTTCTCAGGTACTTCAGGAGGCTTCCCTGCATGGGGGGTGCTGCGTGAACATCTGTGTTGGGTGGGGTGCGGGCAGAGATGGTGAAGAAGACAAGGAAGTGGCAGGCCAAGCACTCCCATGTCTGGTTCTCTCCGTGAGTTAAAGCAATGAAGAGTCCATAAAGGACTTAGCTTCCTTCTGTTTGAGAGTAGAAACTGCTTCCCTTGAACATCCTTGCAGAATGGCTGAGGAGGGAGTGGTGGCATGGAAGTTGGGGTCTGGGGAAGACCTGAAGTTCACGGCCAGGAGCTCTGTGACACGGCCAGGTCCTTCATTTCTGAGTCCTGCTAAAACTGGGATATTGGCCCTTCCTCCCCAGCCTCTCTGCACTTCCATTTTCTCCCCTGTAGGTGAGGCAGGCGATTCAGGCATTATTAGGAGGCTTAAATGATGCCATCCTCGTAGAGCATCAGTGTGGAGCCTGGAACACTGTTGGTCCTCATTAAATGTCAATTATTAGTTCCCTGGAGCTTTCCAATGCACTGACCCTGCTCAGCTGGCCCGGGTCAGCTGATGGGCTTGTCTTCCAGAGCATGCCTCTGGGCCTGGGCATTTGGTCAAAGGAGACCTTCGCAGACAGATTGGTTCTTTCTTCTAACAAGGGCTTTTAGCTCAGTTTCGTGACGGCTGATCTAAGCTGGTGTGGCCGGCTTGCCAAGCCAAGCCTTCGCTACCAGCCCCTTCCTGCCGCAGACTGCGCCAAGTGTGGCAATTAGCTGGGTGGCCTGTGCGTCGGCCTTGCTCATGCAGCTCAACTCCACTGGCCCGGTTGTGGGAGAACACGGACGGCTCTAGAAAAGGCAGGCAGGGGCTTGCAGCCTGAGTGAGCTCCCAGGCAGGGCACCCAAGGCAGATGCTTTGGCGGCACGGTGGCCCGCGGGCTCCAGAAGCAGGGCCACCCTGGTTACACCTCCCCATGGCCCACGCTCTTTCCTCTCTGAGCCTCATTTCACCACCCACTTCTCTACAGAGGTGTCTCCTTCCTAACTTCCTTATGGCGTCACTGCACCAATGCAAAACCTGGTTGAGGCGCTCTCCAGGGCGCTGAAAGACTCACCTCCTCTCTGCAACCCTTGCTCTCAATAACTCCCAGGCCTGCTTTGCTGACAACGACCACCTTGAGTACTCACCATCTCCAATCCTTGCTGTGGTCTTGTGAGGTCAGTGTTAGTTCTCCGTCTTTAGAGTGGGAAAGCAGGCACAGAGGAGTTGTGGAACCTGCTGGTGCATGACACAGCAGGTCGGAGCCTAAGGCAGATGCTGAGACCAGGCTCTCCCCTAAGAGCAGGAGCTCTTAACCTTTTTATTTCAAAGACCCCTTTGCCAGTTGGGTGAAAACCACGGACCCCTTCTCAGAATGTAGCGGCAGATAGTTTTTTGACACTCAACACGGGCATGTCTTTAAATTTTAGGATTATTCAAAATTATGTTTTACAACTTTCCCATAATTTCAATACCAGATAACCTAACATGGTTCAACATCTGTTTAAATGATCATTTTTGACAAACATTTAGAAATTCAAGTTTTCCCATGATGTCATAAAACTATCTCCGCCATCCTTACCAACCTTTGTGCAGGCAGTTATCCACTGCTCTCAGAACACACTACATCAAAATAAAAACCATACTAAGTCCACACTCTACTGTGTGTTATTTAATAGATACATCACACCTGCACCAACACGTCCCCACAAGAATAAGGTTTTTAAATGCATAAAATGAAATTACAAAGGAAATCAGCTATACATGTTGAAATACAGTTACTAAAATAAAAAAACATATGATATAATACTGTACATATGTGCTTCTTCCTTAACACATTAAATAATAATCCAACACATCAAAAATATAGGGAAGTTAAAGCTAATTTTTATTTTTTAAAGACATGCCAATGTGCAGACTGTTGTTTATCTTGAATAAGAACATCACACTGTGGTGTAGTATTTGACAAGGCAACACGCATATCTTGTTGGACATCTAATCAAGTTGGTTTTTTTCTCAATTCAAGCTCACAGACCCCCTGAAGACCCTCTGCCTTGAGCATCTGGCTTCCACTTACTTCCCTTTGCAATGGATATTGCCACCTGTGTGTCCTGATCTTGATTCATGCTCAACACACTTACAACTAAACTCACTGAATTCCCTCCCGAGCCTCTGCACCCCTAATTCACCATCACCACCCAAGCTTTCTCTTTGCCTTTCTCTACCCACTTCCATCTAATCACTATCTGAGTCCTTTGGGTTTTGCCCCCTTTTTGCCTGTCTTAGTTTTACCTTTTTTTTCTTTCAATTTCACCACTCTGCCATTCCCCCCCCTCTTTCTTTCTTTTAATTCAAACCCCAAATCTGAGATTGATGCCAGCCAGAATGTACTTGAATGTCTGTTTACAAAATAGTGTGGCTTTCCTTCCACTGGTTGTCGGGCTGATTGCTGTACTGCACATCTACCCCAAGGTGCTGCATCCTGAGCCAGCACCCACCCTCCACCCCCCACCCCCAGACAGGCAGACTTGGAGTGACTTGGGATGTTTGAATCACAAAGTGTACACAAGAACTCCCAGGGCCTTCACAGACACTCACAAAAGAAGAGCTCCCCTAGACGTGCACATCAGGATCCTCCTGAGGAGCCAGAATTGGGAGGTGATTGGAGAAGTCATAATATGAGGATCTCCAAAATATTTACGAGAGTGAAAATGCTTAGGATTCATGTCAGGCACCCAGGTGTCATGAGACTGATGGAATCTCTTATATTTTTTCCAGACAAACTCCAGCTCATCCTAAGGGGCCAGACCAAAACTCTTCAATGATTTCTAGGTTTCTACAGAGAATTTCCCTCTACTTGGACTCCACTTTTCCTTTCCCTCCCTGAGCCATCTTGCCCTCCTTTGAAGTCCAGCCCCATGCCTCCTCATCGGAAGCCTTTCCTAATCCACCTGCATAGGGGAGGACTTCCGTTGCACCCAGAGCCTCTGTCACAGCCTTTGCCACAGGGAGCCTGGTACCCACCAGCCCCTCCAGATAACGTTCACTTTTGGACCCATTCCCCCTGGGCTCTGTGCCTGATGCAGTCTGTGCTCCAGAAGAGTGTTTATAGGTGCAAAGGGGCTGGCGAGGGGCTGCTAGAATCATGTCTAGAGTGACCTGAGCTGGCTAGAAAAGAGCATTATGCTCTTGGAGGCCCTAAAGATTTTGTGTAAATAGTCTTTTCCTCGTTAATCCCTAGGTGTGAAGTACAATACAAATAAAGCCAGAAGCATCTTTCTTAATTAAATTTGAAATGCTAGTAATTATCCATATTATTAAAGCAAATCTAATCTACCTTATGTTGTCGACAGGATTAGTGTTTGAAGGTTGGGACTTCCTTACTTACAATGGCTTAAATTGCATGAAAAATTTAGCCCAAATGATAACATCAAATGTCTGCTGAGCTTTCACTGCCCAGAGGTATCTGCTTCAAAGGAGGAACTGAGAGTATTTCAGCCAGTTTGTCACAGGATGCCGACCTGCACAGACTGCAGATGGTCTGATCCGGGCTTGGTGTAGGTCAGGGGATTGTGGCTTCTGCGGGGTCTGTGTGGACCAGTGCCTGCTGCCTGCCTGCCTGCCTGCCTGGGTAGCACCTCTTGCCTCCTTGCCAGGGGTGGTCAGCTGTCCACCCCAGGCAGGGGGTCTGGGCAGAGGGCTGGGGTTCACAGGGAGGCAGGTGCCAATGAGGCCAAACCCCATGGGAAAGGCAGCGGCAGATGCTTGGGGATGCCAGTGTTTGCTCTTCAAGCCTGTTCATAAGGGAACTGGAAAACTGAGATTATTCTGATGGCTCAGGCCCAAAGTGAGATGATTCCCCTCATATACAGGGAATCAGAGGAATTTACCCTGAATTTGCTGGATCATCTCTTCATTCCTTCCGTTGGGGTGTGTGTGTGTGTATATATGTTTTTCTCTACAATTATCTAAGGGGTCAATAAAGGCCAATGTACTTCTGGTAAAATATTTCTAAAAACATTTCAGTTTTCAGTAAATTTTATATATTTCTTTATCTACCAAACTCTGGCAAGTTCCAGAATTAAGTTAAAACATTCAGTTGCAATGTTTTTAGTTTTTTGGACTCTTTCAGGGTTAAGCAACATTTGGATGTGGGAACTTGATGCATGACAAAGTAAAAGAAAATCTGAAGTTTATGCAGCTTGTGAAACATACAGATGGATATAAAACTGTCTTTTAACTCAATAGATTTGTTTCATTGTATTATATCAAAATGTGACTTTTGCTGGTGAATGGATAAAATTGTTCTGCTCACAGTTTGGGGGAAATCTTCTAAGGACCTTTGCATGCTCAAAGGACGCAGTCGGCACTAAGGGAGGGAAAGCGTCGTGGCTTCTCACCTCAGCTTCGTGTTCTCCTTGCGCCTCTCTGCCTCTATGGAGATCTTGGAGAAGGAGTCCCTTCAAAGGGGAATGTGCAGCTTGGTGATACTCTAAAGGGTCAGATTACCTTCTCATTCTCCCTCTTGCCTCCCCTGACCCTTTGCTGACTCGGTATTGCCTCACCTTTAGGGGTGGTGGTGGGAAGCAAGGTAGAAGCAGCCTGGGGACAGTTCTGTGTCTGGTTTAGCTTCAGCCCAAATGGGAGGGAAGGCTTTGTGGAGGAAAAAGGGTAACTTGGAAGATGGGGAGAAGAGAAGGATTTTCCTAGATCAGCACATGAGATTCCCTGGGCTGGGGGAAGAGAATGGAGTGTTTCTGGAAAGAATGGCCTAACCTCTCTGACTATAATGGAATGAAGCTAGAAATCAAAAACAGAGGAAAACTCATAAATATGTGGAAATTAAATAGCATGCTTTTAAACAACCAATTGGTTACAGTAGAAATTACAAGGGAAATTAGAAAACTCTTAGAGACAAGTGAAAACAAATACATAAAACTCAAAAATTTATGGGATGCAGTGAAGGCCGTGCTCAGAGGGAAATTTATAGCATGAATGCTTATATTAAAAAAGAATAAAGATCTAAAATTAATAACCTAACTTAACATCTTAAGGAATTAGAAAAACAAGAACAAAGTCAACCCAAACTTAGCAGAAGAAAGGAAATAAGATTAGAATGGAGATAGATAACAGAAAAACAATGAGGGAATAAACAAGACAGAAAGGTGGTTCTTTGAAAAAATCAATAAAATTGACAAACCTTTCACAAGAGAGACAGAAAAAAAGAAAAAAGGTGAAAATAATTACAATTAGGAAAATTGAGATATCACTACTGACGTTACAGGAATAAAAAGGATTGTAAGACCATATTGTGAACAATTGTAAGACAACAAACTAAATAATCTAGAAGAAATGGAAAAATTCCTATAAATACATCAATTACCCAAATTTACTCAAGAAGAAATAGAAAACAATAAGCTTATAACAAGAACAGAGATTGAATCAATAATCAAAAACTTCCACGAAAGAAAAGTCCAGGATAAGACGGCGTCAGTGTCTACCAAACACTTAAAGAAGAATTGATTTCAACCGTTTTCAAAGAATTCAACAGAAGGGAACGGTTCCTAACTCATTCTATGAGGCCAGCATTACTATGACACCAAAGCCTGGTAAAAACATCACAGAAAAGAAAATTACAGACCAATTTCCCTTATGAATATAGATGCAAAAATCCTTAACAGGGAGTGGATGTGGCTCAAGCAATTGGGTGCCCACCTCCCACATGGGACGTCCTGGGTTCAGTTCCTGGTGCCTCTTAAAGAAGACGAGTAGACACCACCACCAGCAAAGCTGCAGACACCATAATGAGCAGACATTACAATGAGCAGATGCTGCAACTGCTGCAACAAGCAGACGCGGCAACCAGCAGATGCTGCAACCAGCAGATGCTGTAACAAGCATATGCCACAACCAGTAGATGACATAACCAGCAGATGGCCCAACCAGCAGGGAGTGGAAGTGGTGTAAGTGGTTGGGCACTCGCCTCCCACATGGGAGGTCCCGGGTTCGATTCCTGGTGCCTCCTAAAGAAGATAAGCAGACAACAAGCAGACAGATGAGGGAGCCATCTCGGTGGTGGGGGAGTAAAAAAGTCCTTAACAAAAAACTAGCAAACCAAATCCAAAGGTATATTAAAAAGATTATACATAATGACCAAATGGAACTTCGAAATTAAATGAGACCTAAATAAATGGTAAGGCATACTATATTCATGGATTGGATGAGTTAACATTACTAACATGTCAGTATTACCCAAAGCAATATACAATTTCAATGCAATCCCTATCAAAATCCCAGCAGCCTTTTTTTTTTTTTTTTTTTTTTTGCAGTAATGGAAAAACTGATCCACAAATTTATAAGGAAATACAAGGGGTCCCAATAGCCAAAACAATCAGCACTCATACTTCTCGATTTTTAATTTTATTACAAAGTGACAGTAATTAAAGCAATGTGGTCCTGGCACACTGAGGACATGGAAGTGGAAGCTAGATGGAACAGAACTGAAAGTCCAGAAATACAAGGGTGAAAAGGATGCTAAGTACATGCAATGGGGAGAGAATAGTTTCTTGAACAATGGTATTGCGAAAACTGGATATCGACATGCAGAAGAATGAAGCTATATACCTCATGCCATATATAAAAATTAAATCAAAATGGATCAAGGACCTAAATATAAGCATTAAATCTATATAACTCTTAGACGAAAACATAGGAGCCATATTCATGGCCTGGGATTCAGCAATTATTTTAATTTAATTTAATACAGGATTAAAATTTTGTATACTGAAGGAAAGTATCAAGAAAGTGGAAAGAAATCCTACTTAATGGAAGAAAATAGTTTCAAACCACATATTGGATAAGGGTTTAATAACCAGCACATGTAAAGAACTCCTACAATTCAACAATGAAAGGACAAACAACTCAATGAAAAATGTGCAAAGGGACGGGGATTATGGGAACATGGCTGATGGGTTAGACAGATGAGGCTCAGCTCTCACTAAAACCACCAAGAAAAAGCCGGAGGCTGCCGTGGGGACCTGCTTTGGGGCACAGCATGCCAGGACACTGCTTCCCAACTCCCAGAAGAGTGAGGGTCAGAGACACGAAGAAGCCAGAACAAGTAATGGTGAGTTATTAAAGCTCCCGGCTGCCGGGAAGGGCTCCCCTCTCCCACCCCCGAGATAGCAAGCGAGGGTAAAAGTCCTGGTGAGTTGTATCTCCCTGAGAGTGGAGCAGACGTCTGCCTCCACAGGAAGTGCTCTGAGTCATCCAGGAGGGCACTGGACAGAGGGGAAGCCAGGTAGGAGGGCACTGGACA
>JAKSZT010054544.1:13309371-13322469 GCA_026826555.1 Tolypeutes matacus
CAGAGGGGAAGCCAGGTAGGAGGGCACTGGACAGAGGGGAAGCCAGGAATAATCCGGGTCGCTTACCTCGGGGGCTGGAAGGGGCGCACACACCCAGCCCTCGGGGCGGACAGACCAGGTGGAGGCCCAGCCCCCTGCCCCAAACGGGAGTGTGACGGCAGATTCCCTGCCAGGCAGAGGGGTCTGGGAGGGCGGACAGGGATTTCTTTGCAGCAAGTTTAGCCAGCTGGGCCCCTTGAATATGGGAAGGGACCCCGACTGGACAGGGAGAGGGGAGGGGAATCATCCCAGGCTGGAGGTCATGCCCAGCCACCTAGGAAAAGAGAGGAATTACGTCAGAGAGGAGGCAGAGACGGGCCGTGATCAGCACCCCTCCAGCTGCCTGCAGGGGATTTAATGTGCCCCAGGGAAGAGTGGTGGATAGACTTCCGAGAGGCCAATCAACCCAAGGAGGCAGAATAGCTCAGTGGAAGGATTCCTGCCTAGCACCTATGAGGTCCCTGGTTTGGTTCTTGGCTCTTCCTTGAGAAGCAGTCCACCAGGTTAGCAGGCACCCGACTGAAACTTTATGACAGGGAACATATAGACATTTTCTTTGTATTAGCTTTTCTTGGATCTCTTATTTATTTATTTATTTTTAAAAAGGTTCCTTTTCTTTTATTTCCCTTACTTTACTCACTAAAACCCAGTTCAAAACCTGCAGAGGGCAGGCTGCAGGGTGAGTGACTGAGGAACACCAGCAGCTTGAGAAGATCCTCAGGGGTCTAAGAGACAAGGCTGTTTTTTCATGTTTATTATTATTTTTTTTTACTTCTGTCTCCTTTTTAAAAAACGAGGCACTGCAGTCTTGTTTCTTGCTTGTTTTGTATCCCCTTCCTTTGTTTCTCTGCTTATTTTTTTTTTCTTTATTTTATTTTATTTTTTTGGTTACTGATTTACTCTACCTATGCTATTTCTTTTCACTTCTTCATCTTTATATCTTTTGTTTTCTGTTATTGTTCTTTCATTCCACCTCTTTTATTTGGGCTCCAATTTTTCTTGTTTGCATTTCTCCCTTTCTCCTTTTTTCTCTGTTTACTTTCTCTTTATTACTTTTTTCTTTTTCTCTTTTCTCTTTTCTTTCCCCCTCTTCTCACCAATCCAGTCTTTTAATTCATTTTATATATTTTTCTCTATTCTGTTTCTTGTCTGATTGTTTCTATTCTACTTTCCTAATCTTATTCCTCTGTGCTTCTTACTTTTACTCTTACTTCTTATTCTTAGGCTTCACAGGTGAATTCTACCATACATTCTGGAAAGAACTAAAACCAATCCTGCTTAAACTCTTCCAAAAAATACAAGTAGAAGGAACATTGAGTAACTCATTCTATGATGCCAACATTACACTATTACCAAAGCCAAACAAAGACGCCACAAGAGAGGAAAACTCCAGACCAATTTCGCTAATGAGCCTAGATGCTAAAATCCTCAACAAAATACTTGCTAATCGTATTCAACAACACACCAAACGAATTAAACACCATGACCAAGTGGGTTTCACCCCAGGTATGCAAGGATGGTTCAACATAAGAAAATCAATCAAAGTAATACACCACATAAACAGATCAAAAGAAAAAAATCTCATAAACATCTCTATAGACGCAGATAAAGCATTCGACAAAATACAGTACCCTTTCCTGATAAAAACACTGCAAAAGATAGGAATAGAAGGAAACTTTCTGAACATGATAAAGGATATATATGAAAAACCCACAGCTAACATCAAATACAATGATGAAATTCTAAAAGCTTTCCCTCTAAGGTAGGGAACAAGACAAGGATGCCCACTATCACACTCCTATTTAACATTGTCTTAGAAGTAATTGTTCAAGCACTGAGGCAAGAAAAAGGTTTAAAAGGCATCCAAATTGGAAAGGAAGAAGTAAAAATTTCACTATTTGCAGATGACATAATCCTATGCATAGTAAACCTTGAGAAATCTACAACAAGGCTTTTAGAACTTATAAATGAGTTCAGTAAAGTCGCAGTCTATAAGATCAACGTACAAAAATCAGTAGTATTTCTGTATACCAATAATTAGCAATCTGAGGAGGAAATCAAGAAATCATTTACAATACTGACGGGAGGGTAGTGATACTATTGGGTTGGGCAGTACAGGTTTGACAGGTGGGTAGATTGCGGAGGGTGGGTTGGAAGGTCCAGGGAACTGGGGGGAGGATTGGGAGAGGGACCAGGTGAACACTGGGGATTGGTGGGTTTGTGGTTGAAAGTGGAAAACACAATCCCAGAATCCTCTGGATTGGGGAATGAACTATGGTCTACAGTGGACTTATTGGTATTCTACTATCGACTTACTGTGATTCTAGCAATGGAAGAAATTACAACATTGATGTGGAGCAGTGGCTACTGGAGGCTCTGGGGGCAGGTACAGGGAAATACGGGGGCTTTTTTGGGACTTGGGGATCATCCTGAAGGACATTGCAATGACAGATATAGGCCATTTTTTAAAATCATCGCATAACCCGCAGAATTGTGTGAAAGAGAGTGTGGACTACAACGTGAACTTTGTTCCATGCTCAGTGGCAAAGCCTCAGGATGCTTTATCAATTGCAATGAATGTGCCACACTAATGAAGGATGTTGTTTGTGTTGTGGGAGATGTGGGGAGTGGGGCATATGGGAATCCCTATATTTTTTGTGTAACATTTATGGAATCTAAGTATGTTTTAAAAAATAAAAAATGTATATATAAAAAAAAAAACAGGCAAAGGACATGAATAGACATTTCTACAAAGAAGATATACAAACAGCCAATAAATACATGAAAAGATGTTCAACATCATTAACCATTAGGAAAATGCAAATTAAAACTATAATATATTACTTCACATATACAAGGATGGCTATTTAAAAAAAAGAAGGAAAATAGTAAGTGTTGGAGAAGATGCAGAGAAATTGGAACTCTAGTGCACTGTTGGCAGGAATGTAAAATGGTGCAGCCACTGTGGAAAGCAATGTGATGGGGTCTCAAAAAACAGAGAGTTTCCCTTTGACCTGGCAATCCCACTTCTAGATCTATACCCAAAGAGAGTGAAAACAAGGTCACAAACAGACAATTTTACATCAGTATTTTCCAGCATCATTATTCATAATAGCCCAAAGCTGGAAACAACTCAAGTACCCGTCAACAAATGAATGGATAAGCAAAATGTGATACATGCACACAATGGAATATTATTCAGCTATAAGAAGAAATGCATTTCTGAGACATGCTATAACATGGAAGAACCTTCAAAACATTATGCTCCATGAAACAGACAAGACACACAAGGACAAAAATTGTCTGGGCTATCTCTTAGATGAGTAGAAACAGTAAATTTGCAGAGATAGAAAGCAGATAGCAGATTAGAGGTTACCAGGGGAAGAGGGGTGGGGGAGAGGGGAGAGGGAGTGTTTGTTAAAAAACAATAAAAATAATAAAAAAATACAACAGCAAAAAAGAAGATCCTGTTAACCCTTCAAGGCCTCCATGATCTGGTTCCTGCTGACCTCTGGCCACATTTCTTCAAACTTCCTGCCTTCAAAACTGCTGATCTCATTTAAATGCTCTTCCACCCACCTCCTCTTTGTCCTTGCAGGTGGCCTCTGGAGCATTTAAGAGCTGGCTCAGATGTCATCTCATCCAGGGTTCCTTTGCTTGGGTTGCATGCACTTTCTTGCCAATCCTCAAATACACTATACATTTTGCAGTTGTTGCAACTTTTCCATTATCATTGTTTGTTTCTGGCTCTATCTGCTTCATTAAATAGTGAGCTGCAGGGATTGTAGCACGATGCCTGGTAAAGAATTTTTTGCTAAATTATTTTCCTTAACTTGGGGAAAAAATGAATAAATAAATGACTGGGTTCAACACCTCATTTAGCGCTGATGTGGCTTTTAACTATTTATTTAAGCTATTTGTGCCTGAGTGTTGTCATCTGTAAATGGGCTCAGTAATTCTGGCCTACCTTGTGATCGGGAAGATAAAATAATGGATTTGAAATCACATCTACAAAATGTAAAGCATTCAACTGGACATTTGCAAGGCAATATGATTTGGTTGGACAATAGTATGATAAAGCTGTTGCTTTAACTAACATTTGCTTCACATTTTTTCCTTTTACTTCTCCAATCTGTACCCTGATTTTATAGTTATGAGAAGAATTCCTTCTGATGCTGCTACTTCGGGCCCAAATTAGTTCACTGCAAATTGTAAACTGGCTTTGAAGAAAAATTGCTGTTTGTTACTTATTACCTTTTGAAAAACACTTAGTAGCAAATATATGGGGGAAAGTCAGCTCATTTCAAGGTAGTATATCTAAATATTTGGAGCAGTTATTGAATTTCCATGTTATCAACTTTGCTTTGGATATTTTTGCACATAATCAAGCTAACTGGCATGCTTTACTGTAGGAAACATTTTAGGGATGTTTTACACCAAATAAATGGGTGCGGTTGAATATTTTACAGCAAATCGTCCATTGCAAATTTGTAGTACAAGTAATTTGCAATTTCCCCCATTTCATCCAGACCTGGTATTAATTTTTCAGGCCTTGTCCTGCTGCACAGCTCTTCACTGGAAGTGTCCCTTGAGTCAGAGTCACGGGACTTGGCCCACTGGGTCCCTCATCAGATATGTGCATTTCTGGGAATCTACCTGGGCCTCGCCACAGCTGGTGCCAGGCTGCTTCCTGACATACAGCATGGACTTTTGCCTCATGTGGTTGTCACCTTTTTTGTGAGACATTCTAGTGAGGCAAAGAGATTCTCCCCAAGGTTTGTTGACTTCTGAAATTTTGCCTCTAGGGAGAACTGTTGAAGGCCCGGCATGGGAAAGAGAGAGCCTTTTGCTAGATAGTGTCAGTGTCATCATACAAGCATTTTATACCAGGTGCACTGCCAGTCCTTCTGATCTCCACTCTGTACGCTTGTTTGATGTCAGCACCACTTTACAAACGAACAAAAATTACTTAATGTGTAAAAGAAATGGCCCTGCCAATCAGGAGTCTCCCGAAAAACAGAACCAACAAGATGTATGTGTCTGTGGGGTGTGTGTGCGTTTGTGTGTATTTTAAGAGATTGGCTCACACAATTGTGGAGCTGGCAAGTCTGAAATCTGTAGGGCAGGTCGGCAGCCTGGAAATGCTGGTAAGAGTCTTGAGGCGGATTTATTCTCCCTCTGGAATCCTCATAAGGTCATAAGGCAACCCAACTGATTGGCTGAGGTCCACCCACATTTTTTTTTTACTAAAACCAACTGATGGTAGATGCTAATCTCATCTACAAAGCAACATCTAGGCCAGTGTTTGACCAAACAACTGGGTGCCAGAACCTGGCCAAGATGACACATAAAATTAGCCACTGCACCCAGGCTTCCCAGGAACTCTGCATGGAGGCACAAAGGTGTGCAGTGGAAGGTTTCGGGTGCATCTTGGGAGATGAAGGAAGATGCTGTGTCCTCAGCCTCACGGAAGATTCCTGTATTCCGAGCAAGAATGGGTGCCAAAGAGGCCGGCAGCCTTGACAGGGCCTGCAGGTAGGAGCCGAGCCTCTCAGTGGTGTCCTCAGGGGCAGGTAAGCAGAGCTGCCTCTTCTCCTCCCCAGCCAGGTGCCCAGGTAGGTCCTGACCCTGACAAAAGTTTTGTGGACGGTCAAAAGTGCCAGGAATGACTGAGGTGGAATTTTCAGCCAGTCTGATGTGATGGCACGGTGCCGGGGAGGGCCTCGGAATGTAAATGGATTTCTTGCACATCTGCATTTATGTCATCTGATTGTGATTGGCTGGATCTTCTTCACCCTGTTTTGTTTCCTTCCTCTTTCAAACCTGTATGTGTGTATGTGTTTTCTAAATGCGTCCCTTTAAATCTCTGGGACTTCTCTCTGCTGTTTCTGCTCACTGCCCTCTGGCCATCCACCTGGGAGACAATGCTGCACAGGAGCCACCTTTTCCCTGCTGCCCAGAGACTGTCCTCTCCACCCTGCCCATCTGTCATCTCTGCAGAGACCCCCTCAGCTAAAATCTGCTGTCATTCCAGCTTGGCAGGCTGAGGGCACCGAGTGGAGGTACTGGCAAGGCGCATAAGGACACATACTGTATTTCACATACGGGAAATATCTAGAGAGAGAAAATCTGTAAGGACAAAAGGTGGGTGGGGGGCAAGAGAAAGGGGGAGTTATTGCCTGGTGGGTATAGAATGTTAAATTTTGGAAATTCTGAAAAATTAATTAAAAAATTAAGAAAGATTCATCACAGAGTTGCCATATGACAAGAAATTCTACACCTAGGTATATATCCAAGGGAATAAGAACCAGTGTCCACATAGAAACTTGCACACAAATGTTAATGCAGTGTTATTCATAAGAGCCAAAGGTGGGGGAAACCCCAAATGTCCATCACCTGATGAATGGTATATCCATGGGGGGGGGGACAGCTAAGGCCTGCTGCCATTCAGCTGGGAAAGCTGAGTATACTGAGGAGGGGAATCCAGAATAGAATTCCTTATTGCCTTCCCTAAGAGGCATCTGTTTCCTGCCACTGGCTGGCCGCCCTGCTCAGGTGTGCACCTGCCCCTGCTCAGCCCCATCACACTTCCAGAAGTGTCCTCTCCTGCTCCTCCAGCTGGAGGTGGCTGCTGGGGATGACATACTGGAGTTGAACTGGGGTTTGTTTTGGCCTCCCCTTGAACTCTCCAGATACAAGAGGTCAAAGAAAAAAAACCCAAGTCTAACTTTGAGCTAATTTGTTCTTGTCTTGGGTCACTTGCCTCTGTGCTTGGAGATTAGGGTGAGTAGGCTTGCCCTCTGCAGAGGCTGACGTAGAGGTTCAGAGGTGCACAGGTGAAGGGCCTGGGGGTACCTTTTCTGCTAGAGGCAGCCCCCTTGCTCCAAAAGGCAGAAACCCCAGCTCTGGGGGGATGGCCACAGCCCCGCCCTGGAAGGACACTCTGCAGCTACTTTAGTGCCGAACCCGGCAGGTGGCAACTCAAGGTGGGCGGGAGGCACTCGTACAGCAGGTGACGACTAGTGGGGCTGAGGTTTGGCCTCAGTGTTCCTCCCCAGTGCCTCCTGGTTCTCAGACCTCAAAGGTGGCTGAGGAGGGAGGGCTTGGGGCTGGGAGTTTCATCAGAGCCAAGGAAACTCCTGGAAAAAGGGACAAAGGCGATATTGGCCTCCCCTTTTGAGATTCAATCCTGACTATATCCGATTTTTGTGGTGGTCATGACTGACTTCTGTGGACCGAGACGACCCTCGAAGGGGAAACTTGCCCTGAGGGTGGGTGGGTCAGGGCAGAGCCCTCCCTTGGAGCAGGCGTGAGTCTGGCACTTCTAATGGCTGAGGGTGTGCGGGAGTACAGAGGCCGGGCTGGGGGATTCTCTGTGCAGGTGGGCGGCTGATGCTGGCAGGCGCTGGGGGAGGGAGGGAGAACTGCTTTGCTTTCTGCCCTTCCCAATGCATCCCCAACCTGCTGTGAGTTTCTGTGGTTTTTGCTGGGGTCTCTGGAGGCACATTTGGGTTTCCACCCCAACCGCAGATTGCCTCCACCAGGACTGAGTGTCATGGGTGAGCATCCTGGAAGGGGCCCTAAGCCAGGAGGGGAGAGCCAGGGGCCCAGTGGCTGGAGGGTTTTTGCTAACCCAGCCAAGTGTGGGCAAAGCTTGGAGGAAGGGCTGTGTGGATGCCCCAAGTTTCAGGTGGGCCCTGCGACCACCCACCTGCAGCTTCCTGTTTCGCTCTCATCCTTTGGACTCAGAAGCCCTCCCCGATTCTCCTTGCTGACTGTTTTCCGGGGTGTTAACAGATGCGTGATGATTTGGATCATCTCCCCTGAGAATGTGAGTCAAGGGGTCCTCCTGTGGCCACTGCAGAAAACTTCTGCCGACGATCCCCGTTATGCTAAGTTCAGAGCTGGCTGGGATGAATTTAGCTTGTTGATGACTCTTGCTGACAGTATTTAATGAAGAGCCTTTTCGAGGCATCTTCTGAACTTTTGAGTTTTGAGACATGAATAATAGCTTTACTGTATCACTTTATCAGACAAATTCTGAACTGCAGTTTACTTAACTTAATGCAAAGAAACAAAATGATACAGCCTTGCTGCTTGGCTGGGTTACTTTGTTTAAAAATGTTCCTGCGTACACTCTCTAGTTAGGCCCAGATCTCTAAACCAAGAGGTTTCAAACTTAATTAAGTGACTACATGTATGTAAAATGATTGAAGAGGCCTTTACTGGAATTCTAAAACAGGCATCCCAACTTTGCACTTAAGTGGATCATCGCATCTAGGCACAAAAAGTAAAGCTTGTCAAGCACTTGCAACTCCTCCCAGCATTGTTGTGCTTTTGATTCCTCATCACCTGAATTAGATGTTTCCAGCTGATTCCACCCATGGTGGGCGATGCCAAGGTCCAGAGTGCCTGCTGAGATAGTCCAGTTTCCAGAACAACGCATTTAAGTGGTCGGGCCTGCTTGTGTCACTGTGGGATGCCCGTGAAGGCAAGCACTTGAGGGCCACAGTGCTGGTCTTGGCAAGTGGATGTCTCCTTGGAAACGTGTGTGTCCCTGCCGGGTTGTGGAAGGGGAGCGGGAAGAGCTGCTGGGAGAGTCTTAGGGTCTCTGAACCTGCCTCCTTGAGATCCGACATGGGTCCTGTGAACCCGGGTTTTCCCCGTAGCCTGATGGTTCGGGTTGTTGCGTGTGGCCTCGTAGCCAACAGCTCACTTCAATATCGACTTCATGTTCTTACGTCTTGGTCTTAATCTCCCACGGACACTGTTGTGTAATTGCCCGCGGCTTGGGTAATTAACTGTTTGCTCTGGTTGCATCCGTTTAGTCCTCCTGAGCTCCAGAGACCCCCGAGTTGGGAAGGTCCCTGAACTGGAATTTCATCTGTTCGGCACCGTCATTGTTAATTCAGAGACTTGAAGTGAGGCCATTTTGGAAAGAACCACATTATCCCTTCAGTTTCCCTTCGAGCTGCTTTGCTAACACAGGCACATAGCAGCCCCAGATTCCTTCTTTAGATGTGCAGGAAGGTAGGGCCTTCTCCGGACAGGGGTTATGAGTCTCTTCCTGACTTCGCTGTGCTCAGCTTTGCCTTACACTTCCCCTCCAGGAAAAAGAACAGCGAAGCAAGCCCCAGAGGACCCAGCTCGGCTCATCTCCCAATGTGGCCCGCTGGAGACTCCGTGGGAGAGTCTGGCCCTCCCCCCTCATGCAGAGTGCACCTCTCTCTTCTCTGGATTATTGTCACACGCTTTGGCCAGGGCTGCCGTGGGGACCGCCTCCGGCATATTTCGATGGCTGGCTGTCACCACCTCCTGGAAGGGGAAGAGTCCTGTCCCAGCTTTAAATCTCCAGGATCCAGCCCACTGTCAGAGGCAGAATTTTACCCCCAGGGATGTCCATGTGCTCCTCCCTGAACATCCCTGGATGTGCTACCTCTATGGAGAAAGGGCCTTTGCAGATGCGAGTAAGTTACATCTTGCGGTGGGGAGGTTCTCCCGGTTATCTGTGTGGGCCCCCTGTCAGCACACGGGCCTTTGTAATGGGGAGGCAGGTCAAAGGGAAAACAAGATGATGTACGACTGAACCAGAGGTGGGTGCTGTGCACCTTGAAGGTGGAGGAAAGGGCTGTGCGCCAATGCAGGAGGGAAACCTCTAGAAGCTAGGAAAGGAAAGGAAGTGGACTTTGCCCTGGAGCCTGCCGAAGGAGCCCTGCTCTGCCAGCACTTCGTTTTTAGATTTCTTGTCTCCAAAACTGTAAGAGAATAAATTTGCGCTACTTTAAGCCACTGTGTTGGCGGTAATTTGTGCAAAAGCCACAGGAAGCTCATCTAGTACCTGAACCTTAAGAGGTGTTTAGTGTCTGTTGAATGAAAGGTGTCGCTGCAGAAGGCAAAGCCCCGGAAAGGTGGTTTTCCCGGGAAGTCGGTTTCAGAATGCATGCTAAGACCGCCGCCCCATTCTCTCTCCACTGTGACGAGATCCTCCATGGCCTCAGGGCTCATGGGGTTGGATATTCCCGTGCATGGAACGGCTTTGGCCCCTTGCAGCTTTGCATTACAGTCGCAGCAGCCTGAAAGGACCTTCCTAAGCGGAGACTTAGGCCCCTTTTCCGGGTGTCCACGGTGTCTGAAGGAAAAGTCGCATGTGGTACCCTGTCATCTTTTTCAAAGACTCAGGGAAAAGGTAAGAAAAAAGAGGCGCAAAGCGGTATTTCCACCTTTTGAAAGCAGCTTTTTCCCGAACACTCAAATTCCCCGTGGAAGGCGTTGCACATCCACTTTGGCTTAAAAGGGTACTTTGTAGTTTTATGTTTCTTTTGTCCTTTTTATTTTATATCTCAGCATGTCCTTTATTTATGTTTGGCATGTTACATTCATTCCCATTAACTCAATGCCACCCACATCTTCAGGAAGGTTCCAGAGAGGGAGGAATGGGCTCTTTGAGGAACAGGGAGCCGGGGTCTTTGGGGCTTGGCCAGCGATGAGAGAGGGGTCTGTGACCTTGGGTAAACCCGTGTCCTGGCTGGGCCGTGGTTTCCTCTTCTGTCAAAGGAGGGCTGGATAGGGAGGCCCGAAGGGACATGTAGCTCCGAATTCTGATGCTCCCCATGCCATTCCGAGGGCTAATTTAATGGGGCGCGCATCAGTTCCATTCAGCTAGGGATTTCCAACCTAAGTCTTTCAGGTGTATGCTGACCTTCCTTTATTTTCCTCTTGAGAGAAAAAAAATCCAAACAAATACGTTTCTAAACGTGTTAGTAAGCTACTCAAAGACCACCATTCATCATTCTGATTGAAACCTTTTAAACTGCATAATTGTGCTCTGTTTTTCTTGCTTACCATAATGAAGTCGCTTTTGGGGCAACAGTGATTAACTGCAGGCTTGATAGAATATGATGATGCATTTGTCTTCAGGTGGCTCCTTTTCTGGTTTTACATTTATCTTAACTCTATATGTGAAGTGATTTGGAGAGGATGTTAGCATGGCTACAGGAAAGCAATGATTGCTTTCTTAATTTCATAAAAAATTAGCTAATGGTGCTGAAGATCATATCTTCCTTTTGCATGGGTTGATTTTTTCGCTTCTTTAGACTAATCCAAAGCTTATGGTACTGGAACTCTTTACTGATCTGTGGCACCAAACGAAATCTGCAACCCCATAACTACTAGGTTTTAAAAAAGACAATATATGGCTTCTTTAAAGATTCATGAGGTTTTACCATGAGGTTTTGTATAAAGAAAATATGGATCCTAAGTTTGGTGGTTGTAATAAGATTAGAGAGACTGATTCATTGGCTTTCTGGTACTTTTTAGAAAGTCAATGAATACATATCTTCTACTCCTGTGAGAAATTTGGTGTTTGGGTTCTACGTTCAGACCCATGTGCATTATTGGGTAAGAGATTTTGTAGAAAGAGTTCCAAAAACGCATAATTCAGTAGCTGTAACTGGCAGTACTTGAAGAGCTCCAATGCTCTGATGTGGAAGTCTGTAATGCCCTATTTGAATTCCCAGCCTGAGAACCTTGTTTCCAATTCCACAGGTCAAAGAATTGTTAACAGTAAGCAGTAAAAGGAAAGATGTAGAAGTAATTGCTTATGGCTTTGAGAGGAGCCCCTGAAACCGTGCTGATCCCAAACGAACACAAAGGTTATGAGGTAGAATGGGCTGCTCTAGAAAGCATGAGGTGGACAGAACTCAGGTGAGACAGCAGCCCCATGTGGAGGATAATTGGGGAGCCAGGTGAAGGGGGGGCAAGAGCCCCTCTATGTGGGCGGCCATTGAAAGAGCTTTGTTCTTTGCTGTAAGGTGAAAGCAAAGGACGCCTTGCCCTGAAGCCCTGGGTGGAGGAAAGGTGTGCGAGGCCTGAAGGCACATGCCCCGAGCTTCTCTGCTCTTCTCCACCTGGCCGCAGCCTGGCCTACGACCACAAGGTGCCTGTGAAGGAGGCCACAGGGGCCACCAGCCACATCCGAGATTTAGGACCAACCACAGTTTCGAGTGGCGTTTTGGCATCAGCTCTAGTGCTGATTTTCTTGCATCTGAAGAGGAGCTGGATGGCACCCTGGGCCCCTGCTCCCCTTTCTATACTATCAAGTGCAGGAGGGGGATCAAATAAAAGAGGGTGCTGCCGATCTGTTATAAGCTTTATTTAAAAAAATTTTCAGGAACACTATGCAAGTAACTGAGAAGAAAACAAAAATGGGCAGTGTAGCTGTTGGGCAATTTGATGTAATTATGAATTCCAAAAATAGATATTGGATCATGCTTGTAAACTGATCTGTTCATCTGGGCACGATTAAGTTATGATTAGGGTGTTGACTGGGCCACGTCAGTAGGGTGTTGAGCCCCACCCCTTGGTGGGTGGGGAATAAAATATAAAAGGCATCACAAAGAACAGAGTTGCAGCAGTTCTGAAGTTGGAGTTTTGATGGTGGAGTTTTGATGGTGGAGAGAAGGGCCCAGGAGAAGAGAAGTGAGCCATTCGCCTGATAGTCTACAGCTGACCTTGTGGAGGAACCAGAGGAGCTGAGCCCGGAGAGAAACGCAGCCCTGGGAAGAGAGGAACCCAGGAAGCCTGAACCCTGCCAAACGTCGGCAGCTGTCTTGCTCCAACACGTGACAATGACTTTGGTGAGGGAAGAAACTTACGCTTTCTGGCCTGGTAACTGTGGACTTCTACCCCAAATAAATACCCTTTAGAAAGACCAGCCCATCTCTGGTATTTCGCATCGGCTCCCCTTTGGCTGGCTAACACGGGCAGCTATTTTAAAAATGAATAAAGACCACCCATCAACCTAGCCCCTTAGAGACAACCACGCCTCACCTTTTTTCTTTATTACAGAAGTTGTGGGTTTATAGAACAATCACGTGTAATTGCCTTACCATCTTGATGTCTATTCTCCCGGATGTTTTATATATGTGTGCATGTGTATAGCATATTTTTATGATGATGGACTTCCTCTTTAATTGAGGTACAATAATAGATACGAGAAAGTACCCTAATCTTAAGTGTCCTGCTTGATGAAGTTTTGCGTAAGTGTGCATTCGTGCACGC
>JAKSZT010054544.1:13322479-13350138 GCA_026826555.1 Tolypeutes matacus
TGATTCAATTATATTTTTGGAATTCATAATTACATCAAACTCTGACACCTATGCTAGAACTTCATATTAAAACCATACAGTATGTACTCTTTTGTGTGACACTTGTGTGATTATCTGTGTTTTGCGTGTGAAAGCAGTTACTTCTTTCCTATTGCAGTGTCGTATTCCATTGGATAAATATACCACAACTTGTGATCTGTTCTCCTTGCTGTGGGCATTCGAGTTGCTTCCAGTTCTTGGGTACAATGAATAAAGATGGGCAACAATTCCACCCATTTCTCTTGGGTATATACTCCAGTAGAAAAATTGGTTGGTCATAAACGCATATATGATTGGCCTCAACATTTGCTGCTAGCTAGTTTTCTTTTGAATATTCTAGTTGTTCTATATCCTCACCAATACTTCTATTTTAAATTTTCGCCATTCTGGTGAATAGGTAAAGGTATTTAATTGTGGTTTTAATATGCATTTTTTTTTCTGGTGAATAATTATGTTGGAAACTTTTTTAGATGCTTTTTGGCTATTTGAATATCCCCTTCTGTGATTTGCCTGTTGAAGTCATTTTTCAAAATGATAGGCAGATTTTTACTATTGTAAGAATTCTTTACATATTCTTGATAGGTGTTCATTTTTGGATATATGCTTTGCAAATTCTCACTTTTTTAATAGTGATTTTTTATGAACAGTGGTTCATGAAGAAGTCCAATTTAACGATTTTCTTTTATGTTAACGCTTTTTGACATGTTTAAGAAATATTTTCCTACGTAATATGAGGAACATATGTTCCTATGAACTTTTTGAAAGTTCATTGTTTCACTTTTTGCATTTAGATCTATACATCATCTTGAATTAATCCTTGGGTTTGGTTTTTTGAGGTAGGTGTAGAGTTTATTTTGTTTTTTCCATATGGATATTCATTTTCTTTATTAGCATCTTCTCTCCCCCAAATTAAGTGTGCCTTTTTCACAAAGCAAGTGAATGTACACACACTTCTGTACTTCCTGTTCTGCTCCACTGGTCTCTAGCTGTCCTTGCAGAAATAATGTGGTGACATCACCTTGCTCACTACAGCTTTATAACAAGTCTTGACATTTGACAAACTCTTCTGACTCTTTTGTTCAAGATTGGCTTGACTTTTCTAGGTTATTGTATTTCCACGTCCATTTAGAACTGGCTTGGTAATTTGCACAGAGTGACTTCCGAGAATTTGACTGGGACTGTATTGAATCTAGATATCAATTTGGGAAGAATTGGCATTTTGAAATAGTGTTTTCTAATCCATGAACAAGGACTATTTTTACTTACTTGAATCTTCTTTAATTTATTCAGTAATGTTTGACAATTTTTCATAAAGCTCTTGCTGTTTAGAAAAATGAAATTTATTCATAGCTTTTTGATGCTTTGGGATGCTATATTAAACAATATTCAATATTTTAAAAAAATTGTTGCTAGTGTGTAGAAACAAAAATTGATTTGGCATACTGATGACACCACCAGTGGCCTTGCTAAAGTCACCTATTAATTCTAAGATTTTATTTGGAGATTATTTGGGGTTTTCTGTCTATGCAGTCATGTCATTAGTGAATCGTGACATTTTTGTTTTTCATTTCTAGTCTTCATACATCTACTTTTCTTGGCTTATTGCACTGGCATGATATCTCCAACACAGTATTGAATTGAAATGAAGATAGTGGGGATCTGAACCCCCGGGAAAAGTGTTCACTCTTTTATATTGAGTATGTGATTACCTGCAGATCCTTTTTTTTTTTTTTTGGTATATACTCTTTGTCATATTGGGGAAGATTCCTTGTATTCCCAGTTTTCTGAGCATTTTAATCAATTGTCATCTGTTGAGGTGGTGGCTAGCATTTGCTGGTGTTTGAATGTTACTCGACCCTGCATTCCTGGAATAAGCCCCAGTTCGCCACGACACAGCCTATTTTTGCTATCTCTTAACTCAAATCAATAATACTTTCTTTTGCATTTTTGTGTTTTTGTTCATCAAAGACATTGGCCTGTGATTTACTCTCTTTATAGTGTCCTCCTCAGGTTTTGCTGTCAAGCTCGTGCTGGTCCCATAAAATGAGTTGGGAAGTGTTGCCTTCTCTTCTCTGAATTTTTTTTTCGGATGGTTATTATTTATTCCTTAAATGTTTGGACACATTCATCAGTGAAGCCAACTAGGTTTAGATTTTTCTTTAAGTGAAGGTGTGGCAGTTTGGGATTATTTTATGAATCCCCAAAAGGGAAAGATTGTGAACCAGTCTGTTCCTCTGGGTGTGATAACCTTTGCTTGTATTAAATTCAGCTGAGGGGACTTTGATTAGATACCTGTTAAGATTAGAGCTTTTTGACTCAACTACATCAGTAAGTGTGACTCAGGTTGAATCCCTGCCCCTTTGCTGGGTCTGATATAAACGGACACTCACTCAAGAAGACACACAGGAAGAGAGAGTGCTGTCATTTTTGATCCTGCCATGTGACAGAAAGGAGAAGGCTCAAACAGCTAAAGCCTGGGGAGAGAGGAACCATTTTGCCTGATAGCTGACAGCTGACCTTGGGCCGAGACTGATTTAGGAAGTCCTGAGAGACAAGCCCTATACCAGGAGAGAGAGGACTTCTCTTGAGCACGAAGCCTCGAGATGCTGTGCCCACAGAACCTCAAAAGGAAAAGCAGCCCCCAGGGGAAGGCAGAGACCAGCCGGAGGTTGGCCACCATCATGCTTCAACTCGTGGCCGCTGACTTTGGTGAGAAAGCAACCTTGAGTTGGACTTTTTACAGCCTTGTAGCTGTAAGCTTACCCTTTATAAAAGTTAACAGATTTCTGATACTTTGCATCGGCACCTCTTTGGTGGACTAATACAGAAGGTTTCTCATTATTGATTCAATATCTTTAATAAATATAGGTATATTTAATTTTTTCATTTTTCCCCTTGCCAGTTTTATAGTCGTGTTCTTCAGTTTGCTCGTTCATGTTTCACATTCCTTGCATAACAGTTTTCATAATATCCTTTA
The DNA here is from genome assembly GCA_026826555.1 of Tolypeutes matacus. NCBI lineage: Eukaryota > Metazoa > Chordata > Mammalia > Cingulata > Chlamyphoridae > Tolypeutes > Tolypeutes matacus. The sequence continues at coordinate 13,325,496 of JAKSZT010054544.1, forward strand.
TTATCTTTCCAAGGTTTGTACAGTCTTAGTAATGTCCTCCTTCTCAGTCATAGTATTGGTAATCGCCCCCTCCTTTCTGTACTAGCATTCTTGCTAAGGGTTTATCAATTTTAATATTTTTAAGTAGCATGATTTGGCTTTAATTTTCTATATTGTGTACCTGCTTTACTGATATTTGCTGCTGTCTTTATTATTATTTGTTTTCTTCCACTTTAATTTGCTGTTCTCTGTATTGAGATAGACATTCAGATAATGAATTCTAACCACCTCTCATTTAGGCTGCAAATTCCCCTCCACACATTATTTTAGTTTCACATCACAATTTTTATTCATATTTTCCATTATCATCCAGTTCAAAATATTTTCCTTTGTAAATGATCCTTCACTCCATGGGTTATTGTTCTTTAAATTCCAAACACTTGAGTGCTTTCCTGGGCTCTTTCTATTATTTCTTTTTAGTTTTATTTCATTGTTTTTAGAGAACATCCTTTGTATGATTTTAATTCTTTGAAATCTGGGATTTGCTTTATGGCCCAGAGTATGCTGTATCTCGGTAGCTGTTCAGTGCGCCTAAGGAATAATGTGTGTCTGTCACAGCTGAGTGACGACTTCTGTATATGCTGATTAGATCCAGCCAGTTAATCATGTTGTTGGCATCTTTTATTTCTTACTGACATTTGCTTAGGAAATCTCTGAAAGGGCTGTGCTAAAACCTCCCACGTGCTAGCTGTAGATTTCTCTCCTTATCTTTTGAGTTGTATCACATTTTGTTTCCTGTATTTTGAAGCTATGTTAATAGATATATACAGACTTAAATGTAAACGGTCGTAACTTTTGGCTGAAGTCATTCAGTCCTCGCAGAATAGCCTTCATTTCCTCTGGCAATCCTTCATGCTTTGAGCTGTACATCATCTGACATTCACGTAGCCACATCAGCTTCCTTCTGGTTGCCGTTTGCACGGTGTCGTTTTTGATATTTTTGCTTTCATCCTAACTGGCACTTATGCCCAATAAGCACACTTCAACAGCATTCTTTTAATGGCTGCATAGATTTTAATTGATCCCCTAAAATTGGTTATTTAGGTTATTTCCTAAATATATTTTAGGCAAACTTATTTCCTTGATAAATTCTTAGAGACAGGACAAGGAAGTGAGTACTTCAGAGCGCCTTTTCATCTTCTCTCCTCGACGAGAGTCTAAGTTAGCTCTTACACTCCTAGTAGCCCTTTGCTTTAATTTATCGGACAAGACTTTGTTATTTTCCTACTTTATAGCCAGTCCGTACTCCTATCTTTCAAAATGTGTGACTGTAGTTTATTTTATATGACATGACTTATGATCGCAAACAATGGCTCCGCGGCTAAATGTAGCGAATTCACTCATTGCTGTTCAGGAGTCTCTCCACTGTCTACAGAAGCTGCTATGGGCACTTATGTGGAACAGAAGTGCATTCCCCTTTTCCACTGGTGGGCTGGCCGCTTTAAAAGCTTTCTGAGCTGCCTTTAGAAAGTGCATGCCTCTAATCCTTAATCTCCCCCCTCCCTTGTTTCCTGATGGACAGGACTTAGTTGATAGATAATTGAAAAGGGGAGGGGAGAGAGAAAGGTAGAGTGGAGGGAATGGAGGGTGAAGGAGAGGGAAAACCTAAAGTGGTTTGTCTCCAAACCTAGATGACTGTTCAACTCTCCTGGGTAGCTTATTTCAAATAAGGATTTCCTCAGTTTCTTCATCTGTAAAATGGGGTGTATAAAAGACTTGGAATAGTGCCGAGTGCATAGGAACTTATCAGTAAACGTTAACCCCGCCAGGTTGCTATTGTCACTGTTGTCGTCATCATCAGCATCAGCATCACATCATCACCGCCATCGCGGGAACTACAGATCCGGCTTCTTCAGGGGTGGGGCTGGGAGTCCACGTTTTGAAGTTCTGTGCCAGGCCATTCTCATACCTCCAGTGGCCACTGGTCCTTGAGTCAGTTTTAACCACAGCCTGGAAGGTGTTTGAATTATCTCTTTTTGCATGAGTTTGTGCCTTTGATTTATCAGATCACCTGAAAGACACTCCTGGACTGTGACTTTTGTTTCCTAGAGAAACGCCCTAAAATGTTTTAACATCGTGTCCTCGCACTGTGCAGAGATGGAGGCAGGAAGGTCATGGAAAGACCATTTCTGTGCCTTTGGGAGCGGCCGTTAGCAAAAGACCTGCCCTCACATTCCCTGCACCTTGCGTAAGGGCCATGCGCAGTGGGGTTTTGGGGTGCATCTTCTTTCCCCTATTTTCCAGTGCTTTGGTAGTCGAGTATAGCTTTTTATAGTCCATAGAAAAGGTTTTGCTTATGGCAAGCAACAAGCATGCGTTAAATTATTCTCAGTGCTTGAGGCTAAGCAGATGTGCACCTGGTCACCCAACAGAGCTAATGTACACCTGGTCACCCAACAGGGCCTATGAGCACCTGGTCACCTACCGAGGCTTTCCCTGCTGTGTCTGAGCCACAGGGAGCTGACTCAGATGCCGTGGCCCATTTTGCTCCCTGCTTGTGGATTCCACCTCCCCTGCCCTCCTTATTCTTGGGTAAATTTCAACTGCATTTGTGTCTCCTATTGTGAGCTATTTCAAATCCTCGATGGCAGTAGGTGGTGTGTAAATAAGAAATTCATTATAACTTCGTGATCTCTAGCTGCAACTGGGCCCTCAAAGCTGTCCTGGGATGACATTATGATTCTCTACCCAGGTTCTTCTAGTTCCTGTATTTTTTTTTTTTTTTTTTCCCCACATCTTCTGCGTTCTCCTCAGATCACGGGGCCCTCCAGTGTCCACACTTACTTTTAGCTAAATTGTCACCCCTTACTTCTCACAGGAAATAGAAGCTGACCTCTGCGACTGGCCCCACTTCCTCCCTCTCTCGCACTGGTCCTTTGTCCTTCCTTCCTCCTGCCATCTGAGGGAGCCCCTCCACGGCCGGCTGGATTCCAGGCCCACCTGCCTCGAGTCTCTCTCTCTCTCTCCTATAACTTCTACTCCTCCATCTCTTCCGAATCCTTGTTCTCAGGCTTTAAACATGCTTGATTATATTCCATTAAAAATAAAAGCCCTCCCTGGCCCCACTTCTACCCAATTTCATGATTCCTTGTCATTGCCACATTCTTGGAAGGGTCTCTAGGTTCCCCTCTCCACCCCTTCCTGCCACAAACCACTGCAGGCTCTTCGGTCTTCCTTCTCCTCCCACTGTGGTCACTGATGAATATGATACCTGCATTCAAGGCCATGCTAGCGTCCGCTTGCAGGAGGCTGCACAGAACTGAGCTGCAGCGTGTTGGTGCATATGCCAGGACCGCAGGTCCGAGCCAGGGGGATGGGCAGCTAACTTCTCCCAGTCGGTGAAATGGTCACTGGGGGGCAATAACCCTCAGCTCGTGTTGCTGTGGGCAGGAGCTGGGACAGAGCCTCACACGGCCCCCTCAAACACCTGTTGCTGTGATTTCCATTTGGCCTGGATGCTGTCCCCATGGTGTTCCCTTCACTCCCCGAGCCCCCCCTGGATCCGAGCCAGGCAGGAGTGAGCTGTCCTCGCTGTCCTCTGTGCCTGCGCTGTCGAATGCTCCCTGTGCCTCTCATGCTTCCAGAAAGGTGTATCCTCCCTAGGAGGCCTGGAGGCGGCTGCAAGGGGGTGGCCACACCTTGCCTGCTGCTCCCCTGTCCCTCAGCATCGCAGGAGAAGCTGAGAGCCCTGTGCCACTGCAGGGGCCGCCCAAGCCCCCGCCACCCTGGGGCGCCCCGGCTGCTCTGCCCCAGCACCAGGCCCCACTGCTGTGCGTCCTGCAGGCACTCGTGATGCAACTGGTCCGATTTAATTCAGGTATTCGTGCATTCCAGCAATGACAGATGAGCCTGAAATGTATCTGCAGTAGGTGGCTGCCTGGCCTGGGGGTGAGCCGTGTGCTAGGCCCACTCCTCTGCCCCACTCACTCTCCTGGCTCCTGGCCCTCCCAGACAGTTCCCCCCTCTCGGGGTGCCCTGCGCCGGTCTCTTCCTTTAGAATCCGCAGGTGAAGGAGCCTCGGCACTGAGCTGGGGAGGGAGGGCTGCTGCGCCACTTTCCCCCTCGGAAGCTTTTTGCCATCAGCCAGAGGCTGTGGGAGGTCACCCAGGTGGAGGTACCTGGCGCCCCAGGGTACAGGTTGGCACTAACTCTGTAGTGGGCTGCAACCAAACCTACTGGGAGTTTTAAATTATTATTATTTTTAAATTTCACAGTAGTAGCGTTGGGTGCCTCCCCTGTGTCATACTTGAGAGGTCCAGCCGTGTGCTGGGCAGGGCGAGGGGGCGAGTGATCGTGGGGTCCTCTGGCTTTCAGGTCCTTGGTCCTCCCTCCACCAGGAGCCAGGGACATGGATTTCTGACACGCAGAAATGCTGGGCTTTCGTGGCGTTTCCATTTCAAAAGGCAGAGATGGTTGGTGGGAAGTGACTTACAGCACACAGAAGGTGAGGGACACGGCGCCTTCAGGCTGGGACAGCCAGGCCCTCCCCGCAGTGGGCGGCCTTGGGAAGCGGGGCTGTGTCCCCAAATGGCTGGAGACTCCCTGTGTGTCGTTTCTGTCCTCCCGGGCTCCACTGGCACTTGGGCAGGCTGATGGGAGAGCACTGACCCTGAGGCCGAGGGCGGTGGCTTCTCTGAAATCCTTCGTGTTCTATTGCCCAGAGCCAAAGTGCCTGCATTGGCTGGGGGCGGACGGTGTTGAGGGCTCTGGTGGGTCCTCAGGGTGGGGTGGGATGGGGGGCTGCTTTGCTGACCCTGCTCTGCCCGCCCTCCAGCATCCTCTGAGCTGCTTTGCCAAGACTCCTGGTTTGGGTCTGCAGAGCCCACGATGAGGGCTTATGCTCACCTCTGCTTCTGGTCCGCAGTGCCCCCTTCTTTCTGCCACATTCAGGAGCGCTTGGTGGGAGCAGGGAATCGGTGCGGCAGCTGTGGAGGCCCTGGGGGCCCAGGCCACTCCCGGGGCCTCCTGATCTCGGCCTGATCTGGGCAGTTCCTAGGGGACTCTGACTCCCTTCTGCCGGCCAGTCCTCCTGGCAGACTGTGGGGACCCAGCGTGTCAGCAGGAAAGGAAGCTGCCTGGGGCCCTGCCTCCCCCTGCCCTGCCCACTGCTGCTTCCTGGGATCCTCCCCCAGGGGCCTGTCCCCCCCTCTGCTCTCAGGGAACCCAAACTAAGCTGTGGGCTCCCCTGGAAGCCCAAGTGCAAGGGGACTCCTGAGGGGCTGCCTTAGACACTGGTGGGACTCGGGGACTTCCCTGAAGGGCTTGGGGGAGCCAAGTTCAAAGGGAGCAGGGATGCCTTCTAGCAGCCGGGAGCCCCGTGGTTCGGGCCGGGGTCCTGTCTGGGCTGTTTGGCCTCAAGGTTCAGCTTCCTGGCCCTGCGCCTCGTCCCCGCAGTCCCTCTGGCACCAGCCGCACGCGTGCTCCACTGCTTGCTGGAGAGAGGCCCTGGGCGGGGGGCTGGTTGCCAGTGCCTGGGGTCACGAGCCCCCCTGCACTGAGAGCTTCCATACACAGCGTTCTCTCAGCACAGGGGGGTCTCTCCCTCTCCCAGGCCCCCATTGCATGGGCTGCGGATGAGAAATTGGTGTTTGTCCCCAGGGTTTAAGCGAATAAGTTACATATCAGAGAAGGCAGCTTTTAAGACACTGTATTTCCAGCATGTCTGACTGGCCCCTTAACGACAGCTCATCGCCAGCTGGTTCCTGAGGCAGGCCAGGAGGTGTGGAGCGGGCTGTGATTTCAGGGTACCCCGGGATCATCGTGTTAACTCCTGCACAAAACTCTGATTTTCCCCGGAGAAACTGAATAATGGAACACGGAATATTAACATCTCCACAGGGCTTCCCGAGTGCCAAGTCGATGTTTTGTGCATGAGAACAAAGCAGTGTTAAATTCTAAGATGTTTCCAAAAACTCTGCAGGCTTTTTATGTTGTTGTTGCCTTAAAATTTTTGTTTTTTGGTAATGCCTAAGTAAGAGATTGCATGTTCACATGCCATGAAAAAGCAGAGCACACAGTTTTTAGGATGAAACCAAACCTTCCCCAACGGTGCCTCCCTGTCGTCTTGACCTCCTGGGCTGGGGTTGTCCGTCTTGGCCTGACCTCTCATAGCTTTCCAGAAAGTGAGTATGAATGTTTAGCAAGTGAGATTAAGGAGCTGCTCTGCCACTCTCACCTCTGGAAATGTCCCTCGCACTCCACATTGATATGGCCGAAGTGGGTGAGGATAAGGGTCATGGATAACAGATGTTCTGAGATGCGAAACCAGCAGATGTTCAAGGCCCCCTACCCTGGTATCTACAGATGTACACAGCTTGTTGCAGAGGACTGCAGGGGGTTGTGTACCACCCGTGGACCCCAGCTGCAAAACAAATTCCTGACCCATGGGAAAGAAGCCTCCTGGGTAGATATTTGAGAATCGTGGCTGCTCTCTGGGATAAACAGGGCAGTGGCATCCAGGCCACGTGCAAATCCGTGGATACTTTACAGTCAGTGCCCTTTGTAGGGCTCTGGTTAAAATGTGGGCTAAGGGGAGGTGGAGTGGGTATATTCACCACAGCATCGAGAAACAGCTTTGTGTAGCGTGGAACTAGTATGTGCTTTCTGGTCAAGAAGTTTCATCTCTGGTCACCTCCATGAGATGAAAGGGAAATAATGGCACGAGAGATCAGGAAAATGAGTTAGAAGGGACGTTGTCCTGCCATCTTCCTTCACTATCGTTGTTCTCTAACTGTGGAATTCCTTCCGAAGGCTCCGTCCTGGGGGCGGGGGGGTTGGAAGTTCTCTTTCTCTCTCTTCACCTGGAGCTTGAGCTGTGGTGATGGGTGTTGTCAGCACACACTGAAGACCAGACCAGGATGCTGGGGCCACGGGTCAAGTGGAGAAAGGGAACTGGAGCCTTGTCCAGTCTTTGACACCACAGTAGTTCAAACTCTGACGTGAGGCTACACAGCAGAGTTCTCCCAAACCAAGGGACAAAGACGAAAATTGATCTGTCTCATCAGGAGGGAGTCAGGGACAGCCCCTTGTATGTGCCTCGTGAATACAGAGGTAAAGGGAACATGCCGGTGTGAACTCACGCCCGTTAGAAACAGCTGCCAGCCTTTGCTCTGACGTGAAGCAGTCGCCTGTGTCCTCTTGGTGCTGAGACGGGGCATCTCGTGCTGTCTTCCACCTTCCACCAAAAGGAACCAGGGCCTGCTTTGAGAGAATTTCATTCCACATCAGGAGCGAGAGCACTCAGGAGGGGCCCGGACGTCCTGGTGAGAAAACAAGGGTCATGCCAGCGTTGCTGGGGGTGGCAGCCCTGGGGCCGGATGGCAGGGGCATCGCTGGCTAATGTGTAATGGTTTGAGCTTCAGAAAATCGAAGATTGCAGGCCCCAGGGATGACAGCTGGGTGTGTAAAGGGCTGTGAGTCCAGGATACCCAAAGGGGGCAGAAAGAACCCAACGTGTATTAGGGGAGGGGTCCTAGCCACTGGTGGGAATCAGTTGGTTGCCTCCAAATTGTGGGCAATCAGATGTATGACTCAGTTCCTTGACGTAGTCACGGCGACAGGTTGACCTGTGTCCCCCAAAAGACACGTTCATTCCTAAGGCCCAGTCTCACGAATGCAGCCTCAGTTGGAAATGGGGCCTTTGAAGGTACAATTAGTTGAGATGAGACTGAAGGGGGTTAGTGTGGGCCCTGATCCCAGATGACTGGTGTAAGGAGGGGAAATTTGTACATACACAAAGGGGGAGTGGGAGAGCAAGGTGGCCATGCGGGGGAGGCAGGGATTGAGTTAGGCCTTGCACTGCTGACCTTGCATTGCTGGCCGTGCACTGCTGGCCTTGCATTCCTGGTCTTGCATTCCTGGTCTTGCACTGCTGACCTTGCACTGCTGGCCTTGCACTGCTGACAAGCTATCGCAGGATCCCTGCAAGTGCCAGAGGGAGGCTGCCCCGCCGACAGCTTGATTTCCCACCTGTGGCCTCCAGAACCGTGAGAGAAGAATTCACTGTTCTTTTAAGCCACTCAGTCTGTGTATGTCACGACAGCCCCGGAAAGCTGAGCCAGCTCCGTCAAGATGCTGGGGAGAAGCAGGGAAGGTGCGTGAATGTGGCCTTTGTGTTGTTGAATGCGTTGAGTGAGGGCAGGGCCCACGGGTCGGCGGCTGCTGGGATGCTGGAGAGCTGGAGGGGCTGCACAAGGGCCGCCCGTGCTCCGAGAGGGCCGTAGACTTGATGAGAGCTGAGGATGCGACCATGCTAGACATCTGCAAGAGTTCCCTGTGGAGGGCCATGGCCACGGGCACGGGTCCTTCACCACGAGCGTGCGAACCTCCCAGCACGGAGGTGCCGTGGCTTGGGAAGCAGCCGCTGAGGCCACGCTAGCCGGTTGTGGAGACGCAGCAGCTGCGTGCCCCTTCCCGCCAGGCTCCAGGGCAGCTTCTGGTCCGCTCGTGCTCTGGGCAGCCCCATCAGCCCCGTCCGAGTGGCTGCATCACTTTCGTGTCAGGGGCTATGTGTGTGTGGCCCCCTCCCTCCTCCCACGTCACGGGGTAAACGTCGTCTAGCGTGGATGGCGTGTTGGCTCGGACACACCAGAAGGCCCTGCAGTCATCCACGTGAGGGGCCACGGAAGCCTGGGCTCAGCAGGGGGCTGGGGACGGGGACGGGGGGCGGGTGGCATTTCTGGAGTGGCCTCAACAGCCTGGGAAGTGACGGGTGTGAGGGCTGCTGGCGGTGACGGCAGGGCCCTGGCTGGGACGACGGGGTGGTGGGGAATGAGGTCAGTTATCTTTAGACAGTTTGAGGCACTCCGGGGCACTCAACAGGGAGTTGGAAATAGGGGTTTGGAGTTACGGGGGGGAAGGTCAGGAGAGAAGAGGCTCCTTGGGAGGGTCTGGCATCAGGATGGGGCAGAGGCAGGGGAAGATGAGGTCGCCCGGGGTGGGGGCGTGGGGGGGGGCACGGAAGGAGCCTGGGCTGTCCCAGCAGCCTTGGATGGGAAAACGAGCATGAGAGAGCACAAGTCCCTTGGGAGAGCCAGGGGCGGCGCCAGAGTCCCTCGACCCCCACTCTAGGTGGTCTCCGGTTGAGGGGTTCCCCATTCAATCCTTGGGGGCCATCTGGTCAGAACCTGGCTCTGTCCACCCAGTGGGAGCCCTGGGCAAGGCGTACGCCCTCCAGCCTCAGGGTCCTTGTCTGCGTGATGACGACGACAGCAGCGCCCGTCCCCCGTGCTGCGCGGCCTCCCCAGACGGCGAGAGGGAGGCTTGGCGCCATGGGTGGCACGCGGGCAGCACTCGTCGCTCCCTGCCCTGAGTGCTCGGGTGGCTTGGCCGGTCCTCGCCGGGCCTCTGGCCGCCGAGCCAGGTGGACTGTGCAGACATCCTTTCTCCCGTCTGCTTCTGGAGACAGACTGACCCTGTGCCCGTCGAGGTCCGCGCGTGTCCTGTGCACTGAGCGGGGCTCGGGGCTTCCTTCCCAGCGTGGTGAGGGGAAGGCGAGGGGCGAAGGCTCGCAGGCTGCTCTGAACTTGTGCTTTTTTTTCGCGACCTTTTGCACAATGTTAGATTAAAAGTGCCAACTTGCTAGTTGGTTTTCCCCAGATTGTCTTAATGTGTGTCTTAAGCTTTCCTTAAAGACTCCCTCTCCCTGCCAGGGGCGGATTGAACTGCGTACCCGGTCTGGACATGCTTTTGGTCTTGGTGGCAGGGACCCACCCCACATAAAGATCTCTTCAAGGCATGGCTTCGGTTAAGGTGTGGCCCCACTGGATCAGCCTGGGACTGAATCCAGATGCCCGCAGTCCTTTATAAGCAGAGCGAATGTCAGTGGGAGAGAGGAGCCACAGGAAGCCAGGGGAGCAGCCGGCAGCGGGAGGTCACAGACCCTGGAGGAGAAGGCAGACGCCGCCGCCGTGGGCATTGCCAGCCGGCCAGAAGGTACCTGCCCCAGGAGGAGCCAAGGCCTGAAACCACAGGCCAATACCGCCCTGTTGTTCCGCCATCCCACTGCAGGGCGTTGTTTCAGCAGCTGGGAACGACAGCGCTTCCTTTACAGCTTTTTGCTAGCCCCAGCCTGCTGAGTGTGTGTCCTCTTCCTGAAGCCCCTGCGTATTCTTAGCGTACTCCGGAATGTGTGGCTGTCTCTCGTGGGCTGTCCACAGTCTGGCGGCTGTGCTTTCATGCTGTGCTATATCCCCGCAGCACTTGGCCTGGTGTAAGTACACAGAAGGAGCTTACTACGAAACAAGTGTGACCCACTTCTTGGTTTCTTCAGTCGTTGAAGATGCTGAGTGATACTCAAGGGAAAATTGTGTTATTTCTGTGCACACACACGCTATCCAGCTGCTGTCCTCAGCTAACCTGTCAATTCGCCACAATGTTTCTGATAAATCTCATTTCTTCATCTTCTCAACCCCAGTCCCGCCCCCTCCATCTCAGTGCTCCAGAGATGCTGGGCTTCCTCTGAGCTCCACCTGCTGTCCTCTTCCGGCCTCACACACTCTTATTTGCTGCCCCCCGTTGTCTACGCCTGTGCCAAGTTGTACTCCTGGCCCATGTCCTGCTGATACCTCAAACTCCGTGTCTCCTGAACCCACCTTTCTCTCTCACTTCCTGCCGTGGATGAAGGAAGCAGCACCCATTTAGGACCCAGTCTCAGAGCTTTCTCTGAATTCTTGTCACGCATCCCGTTCCTTCTGCTTGAATCCATTGCCGAGTCCTGTCCTTTCTTCCCACACAGTCCTTTGCTGACATCTGTCTCTGGGCCTGGAGCAGTGGCCTGCACCTGCCCCTTTCCTTGCCCATGTGTGTTAAACTACGGCACGTCTGGTCTCCCTGGATCTTCCCTCTAAGTGAAGTGCCACCTTCTCTGTCACATCTTTCCCTCATGCCCCCTTCCTCCCTGCTCTCTCTCTCCTATCCCCTGCCCCCCGACCCAGTCGGATTTCATTTACAACCCTGATGCCACTCTGTCTTGTATTAGGCTTGTCCCTGGGTTGTCCCCTCCGTGGACCAGAAGCTCCTTGCGTGCATTCCCCGAAGCCTGTCCAGCAGTTGCGTAGCAATCGCTTACGCTGGGCAGAACGTCTGTCCCTCCCAACAGGTCTTGGTCACTAGAGTCTCACTGCCAGTGCAGGATGCTTGGCTTGCATTTGTCCTTCTGTCCCAAGTCACTCTGGAGATTCAAGGGTTTTGCCTTTTTTATTTGGCTCTGTTTCCTCCCTAAAGTTGGCAACACAGTAACTCCCTCTCCTCCAAAAGCATGGGTCTGAAATACAGGACAAGGGAAGTTCACGAGAAGCCTTTGGCTGTTGGGAGTTATTTATACCTTAGTCTCAGTTTGGAAAAAGAAAGCCAAAAATCTACAGAAAGAAAGTGGAACAAGAGTTTGGTCGTCACAAAACCACGTGCGGGGCTGGACCCACAGGTTATTCTGAAGCCATCTCACTGCTCTTGCTGTGGTCACACATGCTTTCCCTCTAAGAACGGAGCTCAAATGCCAAAGACAAGGTTGGTTTCGCCCTGTGAATGCTTATTTTCCAGTGGACTGGTTTACTTCATGGAGCCGAGTCTCTTGCATTCGCCTGGCAGCTGATTGGGGAAGAGAAAATAGCCTTGTCGCGTCCTCTTAACAGTGACAGAACATTCCGCCTGGCAGCCACTCAGCCCTGCTGCTGCGCTGACCGTGTGCGGAAAATCAGTGCAGAGCTCCCCGAGGGCTCTTGATTGCTTGGCTTGGCCACTGGTCAGGTTTCCACAGCCTGCCTCTTGGGGTACCGGTGTTTGGGCACAAGCAGGATCTTCCAGGACTGAAAGGCTGGATTGCAAAGCTTGAGATTGAAGCTGAAAACCTGTGGCGACAACTGCATTTGGAAGAAGCCATGGCACCACGTGCTCTTGGCTTCCTTGGGTTTAGCAAAGATGCTAAATCCGAGAGATGCTCCGTGAGATGAAACTTGTTCTCATGTTAACTAAATAGACTGAGATGTACAATGAAGCCTTAGGGCCATTTGAATATTTAGATTCCAGCATTTATGAAACTAATATGAATAATTACATGATAAGTGTGAATTTCCTTTAAGCAGAATATTCAGAAAAGAAACTATTTGTATCTAGTTCTGCAGGAAGAAGTTTATATGGATTATCTCAGATCATGGGGTGCTCAAAAACAAACCTCCTCACATTGAAAGTCCACGGGCAGGTACTTGCTTTCACTCCTGCTCCTCCTGGGTTTAATTATGTTTGCAAGTATGTGTATGTCTGCGTGTGTGCACCCATTAATGTGTACGTGCATCTGTGTGTATGTGTGAGCATGTGCATGTTAGTACATGTGTGTGTGTTCATGCCTGTGTGCAGGTGTGCGGTGTGCATATGTGTGAGCTTGTCTATGTGCACACATGTATGTATGCGTGTGCACGTGTGTACAGGCACAAGAATGTGTCCTGTGCATGTGAGCCTGTGTACACACACGTGTGTGTGCATGTGGCCTGTGTGCACAAGCAGGTATGCGTGGGTATGTTGTGTGCGGATGGGGGTGTGCATGCATGTGTGTGTGCGCGTGCATGTTCATATGTGTGCTTGCGTGGGCTGGGAAGGTCCAGGGAGCGGTTGCTGGGACCTGCAGAAGCCTGCAAAGTTGCCTTCACTGCTGTGAAGGACCAAGAGCATCTGGTGTGAACTTGCTTCGCAGTTCATGGGGCTTCCTCTGATTGCTTGAGCTGCCCATGACAATGCTGGTCAGTGAGAGAAATCCGGTTCTGCTCCGTGGACTCCCGGGCCCCTTTCCCTGAGGTCCGTACGTCAGCACCTATACAGTCCTGGAGACAAGCCACGGCTGGGGGTGGCATTTCTCTCAGAAGTAGCACGTCAGGGGCCGATTGCCTGTCTATAAATATACTCTGTGGAGTCGGCCGTGGTCCCCCGAGGCTCCATTGGGTGCAGAATGTGGCCCCGGTTTTGCAGCTGCCGCTGGGGGAACCCGGGAGGACCTCCCGGTGGTCTCAGAGGCAGCTGGAGCACTGTGCTGAAGGTACCTGGTCCCAGGGGAGAGCGCCAGCCTTTTGCAGCTTCCTTCCAAGCGTGAAGCAGCCTCCCCGAGGAGGCGGCGACCTAAATGGGGAGAATTAGGATGCATCAAACGACTCATTAAGTGGCTCCTCCATCAAAGCAGAAGGAGAACACAGGAAGCAGAGCCAGGCAGGTGGTGAGAGTGAGGTGCACCGTGGGAAGCAGAGCTGGGAGGCTCCTTTCTGCCTCCCGCGGGCTGCCCCCGGTAGCCCTGCCCTGGGCCTGTGGAAGCATGTGGCTGAGGACAGAGTAGGTGCTCGATGGATGCTTGCTGAATGGCGAGCAGGAGGGAGGGGTCCCTGACCTGTGTCTGTCCAGTTCTCCCCCCAGGTACTTCTTTTCCATTTCCTTCATGCTGCAATACAGCAAAATTCTGGGTAGTGATGATATCTCATAATATATGGAACGAAGGGCCCGTGATGTGTAAAATTTGGAGACAAAAAGGGGAACTCAAACCCCTAAATGGAACACCAGCTCCTGCTCCTGCACTGGATAGCAGCTGTGGCATATTTGTCCTCCCTCCATGCCCATGCACACTCTTGGCCCAAGATTTTGGTTTCTAATGCCATTTCCCGATAACAGCACCCAGCACTCCTTGGAGGGCAGCTGACTTTCAATCTTATAGCAGGAAAAGGTCAGAGTGGCTTTGCAACATGCTCTTGTCAGAAAGAGAATTTTTCCGGAGTGTCAGGGGTAGAGCCCAGGGTCTAAAGGAGCCAGCTGGAGGAGCCAAAGTGAAAAGAAGAATTCTCTTCCACTCCAAGGAGGACACTGCTAAGAGAATGAAAAGGCTTGCTAGGAGAAAATATTTGTAAAACACATATCTGGCAAAGGACTTGTATGCAAAATGTACAAAGAACTGTTCAAACTCAACAATAAGAAAATAAACAACCTACTCACATAATGGGCTAACAAGCTGAATATACACTTCACCAAAGAAGATATCCAGATGGCAAATAAGCATCTGAAAAGAGGCTCAACATCATGTCATTAGGGAATTGCAAATTAAAACCACAATGAGATACCACTACTTACCTAATTAGAATGGCTAAAATCACAAACACCGAAAACACCAAATCCCTGCCAGGATGTGGACAGCAGGGGCTCGTTGCTTCTGGGATTGAAAAATGGTGCAGGCAGTTTGGAAGACAGTCTGATAGTTTCTTACAAAGCAAACTTAGGGTATAATCCAGCAATCGGCGCTCCTAGGTATTTACCCAAGTCAGTTAAAATATCTGCCCACTCAAATACCTGCACACGAATGTTTATAGCAACTTTATCATTCATAATTACCAAAAACTGGAAGCAACCAAGATGCCTTTCAACAGGTGAATGGATGAACCAACTGCGGTACATCCATACAGTGGAGCATTATTCAAAAAGAAAAAGAATTGAGCTATTAAGCCACGGAAAGACGTAGAGGAAACTTAAATGCATATTTCTTAGTGAAAGAACCCAGTCTGAAAAGGCTGCATAGTGTATGATTCCAACTGAGTGACATTCTGGAAAAAGCAAAACTATAGAGACCTTAAAAAGGTCAGTCATTGCCAAGGATCAGGGAAGGGGAGGAGTAGGCGGAGCCCCGGGCACTGTTGGGGCAGGGGAACGACTCTGTGATGCTGGACTGGTGGGTGGTCACGAGCCTTTGTCAACACCTGCAGAACAGGCCAGCGCAGAGTGGGACCCTCGTGCAGCCTGGGGGCTGTGGTTGTTACTAACATGTCAGTGTTGTTGCCTGCTTGTGAGAAACTAACCAGGGATGCTAATAATAAAGTAAACTGCAAGGGAGGGAGAGACTGCACGTGGGGACTCTGTTCCGTCTGCTCGAGTTGTCTGTAACCTAAACTGCTTCAAAAATTGTCTGTTCTTTTTTTTTTTTTTAAAGAGGAGAATACACATGGCTAATGGAAATAACTCACTACAAAAGGCCATGAGCTCATAGCGATGCCCTAAAGAAGAAGTTAATATAATATATACAAAGGTAGTTCTCAGAGGATAAGAATAAACATCACGGTATAAGCTTGAAAAACAGTTTTATAGGTAGGGTTAGTTTCTTCTTTAATTATATTTCTGTCTCTAAGGTATGGAGATACACTTTTCTTTAAAAGAACTTTATTCATTTTTTAATTTTATTTTTTAAAATAAATAGAATTTATTTTATTTTTTAAGGCTCTATTCATGTCACCAGTCTGCCTGGGGCCTTAGGACCAGGCTTGGGAATTGTTAGGCAATGTTCTGGGTTGTGATGGGCCAACATGGAGGTGAAGGCTTGCCAGTAGTGTGTGCGTGTGTGTAGAAAAGTCTGAAGCAGACTCAATCACCTTGGAAGAGGGACAGCTTCTTAGCAGCAGATGTTAGCGAAATAGGATATCACTTGCATTTTAAAGAGAAACTTTGAATCTAGCACAGGATATCAAACATAAGGGTTGCTGGGCTTCAATGTTTAAAATTGAAGCTGATGTCTGTCTTCCCACTTATCATTAATTGAACAATTACTCTGTGCTAGGCTGTAGCCCAACAGAAGACCTGAGGGCAGCTGGGAAGTAGAAAATTCTGTGGATGAGCCGGGGCCAGCTCAGCAACACCAAATTAGTAGCAGGTCTGGATTAATGTTATCGTAATGTTTTATATGTTGATTATTTTTTATGTTGTTTTTAATTTTTTTAGTTTTTAAAAGATACTTAGATTACATAAATGTTACACAAATAATGTAGTGATTCCCATATGCCCCACTCCCTACACCTTCCACACCCTCCCACATAAACAACATCCTTCATTAGTGTGGCACATTCATTGCAATTGATAAATGCATCCTGGGGCTTTGCCACTGAGCATGGACCATAGTTCCCATTGTAGTCTACACTCTCTCCCATAATTCTGCAGGTTATTGGAGGATCTAAAATGGCCTATATCTGTCATTGCAATGTCATTCAGGATGATCCCCAAGTCCCGAAAAATCCCCCGTATTACAACTGTTTTTCCCTTTCCCTGTCCCCAGAGCCTCCAGTGGTCACTGACTCCACACCAATGTTGTAATTTCTTCCATTGCTAGAATCACAATAAGTTTATAGTAGAATACCAGTAAGTCCACTCTAATCCATAGCTCATTCCCCAATCCTGAGGATTCTGGGATGGTGATGTCCACTCTACCTCTAAGTGAGAGGCAACTTTGATCCCATACAGCCGATGGATGGTACTCTCTTGCTTGCAGTTGTAGGCTCTCGTTTCCTTGGTATGGTCGTTGTCAATCCTTACCTCCTTGTTAGTTGTCCTGGGTGAGTCCAGTGAATTGGAGAGTAGGTGTTGCAACTTTGCTGAAGCTCTGGGCCCAGCTGGCACATGGACAGCCCAAAGATTCCAGTCTCTTGGACATATACCTACAAACTCCAGCACCAAGTATAGGTTTAAAGAGAAGGGACAGATGAGCCATGTGTAGGGAAGCCATAACTGAGTCCAACTCTTTCACTCTCAGGAGCACAAACTCCAAAGTACAGCCAACTGGCAAGGCACCAAACTCCGGAGCTATCCACCATGACCATAGGACCTAGGTGTCTCCAGAGCCCTCAGGAGCCCCACTAATTGGGGTAGTATCCACTTTGGCAGTCTATGAGATTCTGCTGAGATGTGCATAAGCGTTACCTCTGGGATGACCTCCCAACTCATTTTGAAGTCTCTTAGCCATATAAACTCATTTGTCTTTACCTTTTCCTCCTCTTTTTTGAGATCTTTTTCCAGTTGCTTTGCTGGTTGGTATTTGGTAGCAATCCCTCGGTGTCAGGGAGGCTCATCTCTGGGAGTCATGTCCCATGCTGGGGGGAAGGTAATGCATTTGTATGCTGAGTTTGGCTTGGAGAGAGCCACATTTGAGCAAAAAAGAGGCTCTCAGGAGGCAACTCTTAGGCACCCCACAACAATAGGCTATGTTTCAATTTCAAGAGCAAAGGCTCATAAGCATAGTCAATGGACCATCTTCCTTCACTAATCATTGCCCCTGTACTTGGGAGATTGTTGTTGTTCCATTAGAGAATATGGCAGAGCTCCCCAGGATGGGAATTCAATATTCTCTCAGTTATTGCATAAGTCTCCACCCACTGTGACAATTCCCCATGAACATTTGAATATATTTATATACCTATATGTATGCCCAGGTGAACTTCCTCCCATGTATCCCCCATCATTGACACCCCACACTAATGATCCTCCCCTGTCCCAGTTGTAACACTTCTGTGATCAAAAGCTTCCTCAAAAATGAAGCCAACAAAATAGCCAAATACAATAGGAAAATGAAATAATAATGATAGGTTTAAATATGAGAAATAAAATACATAAAAAAAATTTAAAAACCCTAAAAATAAAATAAAATTAAAAGATTGGGATATTAAAAAATAATGAAAAATATTCTAAAAATTTATTTTTGACATTTTGCCTTTCATTACTGTAATATCTGGTATCCTGTATGTACAGTGACATTTTCTTCCATTTATTCCCCAGTGTCTTACATTTTTTCATTTTGTTTTCAAAGAAGTTTTAGGTCACAGTAAAGTCACATGCCAAATACAGTGGACTCCCGTATACCCAATATCCTCCTCTTTTCCCCTTTCCCGCATTAATACCTTTTTATATGTGGATGGTACCTTGGTTACAGCTGATATATAGATAGTGAAACACAGCTACTAACCATGGTCAATGGTTTACATTCTGTTTACATTTTAGACCATACACTTTTATAAATTTTGATATTTAACATGGCCTGTGTCCATCATTACAAGATCCTGTAGAACACTTCCACTGCCCACTAAATACCCCTTGTTTGATCTATTCTATTCCACCTTCCCCTCCCCTCAGGGCCTACGGTGACCCCCTGGCTTTACTCCTTGGATGACAAGATTCATAGTTACTTGAATGAACACTGAGGTCTTGACACACTGGGTTGTCCTCCCGTATTAGGAACCACCCAGGCTCGTGAGACACTCCCACCCCACTATTTGTGACCAAATTGGTCCTCCCCAGAATGGGAGTCCAAACCCCCCACTCATTATGTGGGTCTCCACCCACTGATACAATACATTATGACAAAATTATCACTCACCCACTCCCTAGAAGCCTGCTCCAGGTGTGTCCTGTCCTGAATGCGCTGTGCCCCCCCCCCCCCGATCCAACACCCTAAACAAGTAACCCTTCCTTGTCATATTGCCATAAGAGCATTCCCAAATTTGTACTTTCAACCACACACCTGCCAATCGCCAATATTCACCTGGTCACTCTCCCAACCCTCCCCCAGTTCTGTGAACCTTCCAACCCACACTCTCCAGTCTACCCACCTGTCAAACTTGCACCACCCAACCCAATAATATCACTACCCTCCTGTCATATCCCTTCAATGCGCAACTACACACTTTTACTTTACCATAGAGCATGTCTGTATGGGCATTGGCTCACAGCCTCCTTCCCCTTTTCTATTTCCTGTAAACCTATCTTCCAGACTCTAGCTCTGTGAGTCTGCTCAATTTGCTTAATTCATATCAGTGAAGTCATGTAATATTTGTCCTTCAGTGCCAGGCTTTCCTCACTCAACATAAGGTCCTCAAGATTCATGTATTCCTTCTTACAGCTGAGTAATATTCCATTGTGTGTTACGTACCACATTTTGTTTATTCATCTGTTGATGGGCATTTGGGTTGATTCCAACACTTGGCAGTAGTGAATAGTGCCGCTGTGAACATTGGTGTGCATATATCTGTTCATGTCTTTGCTTTCAAATCTTCTGGGTATATACCCAGGAGTGGAATTGCTGGATCATATGGCCACTCTATAGTTAGTTTTTTGAGGAACTGTCAAACTGTCCTCCACAATGGCTGTACCATTCTACATTCCCACCAGCAGTGGATGAGGATTCTCATTCCTCCACATCCTCTCCAACACTTATAGTCCTCTGTTTTTTCAATAGCCACCAGTCTAATGGGTGTAAGATGGTATCTCATTGTAGTTTTGATTTGCATTTCCTTAATAGCTAGTGATATTGAGCAACTTTTCATATGCTTTTTAGCCATTTGTATTTCTTTCTTGGAAAAGTGTCTTTTAAAGTCGCTTGCCCATTTTTTAAATAGGTCATTTGTCTTTTTATTTTCAAGGTGTAGGATTTCTTTATATATGCTGGATATTAGGCTCCTATCAGATATGGTTGTCAACTATTTTCTCCCATTGGGTAGGCTGCCTTTTTACTTTCTTGATAACCTCCTTTGAGGTGCAAAAGTTTTTAATTTTGAGGAGATTCCATTTATCTATTTTTTTATTTTGCTACTCGTGCTGTGGGTGTGAAGTTCAGAAAACCATTTCCTATTACAAGGTCCTGTAGATGCTTCCCTACATTATCTTCCAAGATCTTTATGGTTTTGGCTCTTATATTGACGTATTTGATCCATCTTGAGTTGATTTTTGTATAAGGTGAGAGATGGTGATCCTCTCTCATTCTTTTGGATATGAATATCCAGTTCTGCAAGCACCATTTGTTGAAGAGGTCATTCTCTCCCAGTTGAGTGGGCTTGGTAGCTTTGTCGAATATCAGATGACTATATATGCAAGGATCTATATCAGAAATCTCAATTTGGTTCCATTGGTCAGTATGTATATTCTTGTGCCAATACCATGCAGTTTTGACCACTGTAGCTTTGTAACATTTTAAAGCCAGGTAGTGTGATTCCTCCAATTTTAATTTTCTTTTTCAATATGTCTTTGGCTATTCGGGGCCTCTTACCCTTCCAAATAAATTTTGTAGTTAGTTTTTCCAATTCTGTAAAAAATGCTCTGTTGATTTTTATTGGGATTGCATTAATTCTGTAAATTAGTTTGTTAGGATAGACATCTTAATGATGTTTAGTCTTCCTATCCATGAATAGGGAATAGTCTTCCATTTATTTAAATCTTCTTTGATTTCCTTTAATAGTGTTTGTTGTTTTCTGTGTATAAGTCATTTACCATCTTCAGTTAAATTTATTCCTAGGTATTTGATTCTTTCATTTACTATTGTAAATGGTATTTTTTTTTCTTGATTTCCTCCTCAGATTGCTCATTGTTGTTGTACAGAAATGCTACTGATTTTTGAGCATTGATCTTATAGCCTGTGACTTTACTGAACTCATTTATATGTACTAGAAGCTTTGTTGTAGATTTCTCAGGGCTTTCTATGTATAGGATCATGTAATCTGCAAATAGTGAAATTTTTACTTCTTCTTTTCCAATTTGGATGCCTGTTATATCTTTTTCTTGCCTCAGTGCTCAAGCAAGTACTTCTAAGACAATGTTAAATAGGAGCGGTGATATTAGGCATCCTTGTCTTGTTCCTGATCTTAGAGGGAAAGCTTTTAGCATTTCACCATTGTATATGATGTTAGCTGTGGTTTTTCATATATACCCTTTATCATGTTCAGAAAGTTTCCTTCTATTTCTATTTTTTTGCAGTGTTTTTATCAGGAAAGGGTGCTGTATTTTTTCAAATGCTTTATCTGCTTTATCTGCATCTATAGAGATGATCATGTTTTTTTTCTTTTGATCTGTTTATGTGGTATATTACATTGATTGATTTTCTTATGTTGAACCATCCTTGCATACCCAAGATTAAACCCACTTGGTCATGGTTCATAATTCATTTGATGTGTTGTTGAATATGATTTGCAAGATTTTTGTTGAGGGTTTTAGCATCTAGGTTCATTAGAGAAATTGGTCTGTAGTTTTCCTTTCTTCTGGCATCTTTGGCTTTGGTATTAGAGTAATGTTGGTGTCAAAGAATGGGTTAGGCAATGTTCCTTCTACTTCTATTTTTTGGAAGAGTTAAGCAGGATTGGTGTTAGTTCTTTCTGGAATGTTTGGTAGAATTCACCTGTAAAGCTGTCTGGTCCTGGACTTTTCTTAATTGGGAGGTTTTGATGCCTGATTCTATCTCTTTACTTGTTATTGGTCTCTTGAGTTCATCAATTTCTTCTTTCATCAATGTCGGCTGCTTGTGAGTTTTTAGGAATTTTTCCATTTCCTCTAAATTATCCTTCTTGTTGGCATATAATTGTTCAAAGTATCCTTTTATGACACCCTTTATGTCTGTGGGGTCAGTGGTGATATCCCCTTCCTCATTTCTTATTTTGTGTATTTTCTTATTCTTTCTCTTTTTCTTTGTTAGTCTAGTTAAGGGTTTGTCAATTTTATGATCTTCTCGAAGAACCAGCTTTTAGTTTTGTTAATTTTTTCTAGTGCTTTCTTATTTTCTATTTCATTTAGTTCTGCTTTAATCTTTGTTATTTCCTTCTTTCTTCTTCCTTTGGGGATAGTTTGTTGTTCTTTTTCTAATTCCTCCAAGTGTGCAGTGAGGTCTTCGATTTTAGCTCTTTCTTCTTTTTTGATATATGCATTTATGGCTATGGATTTCCCTCTCAGTACAGCTGTTGCTGCGTCCCATAGGCTTTGATATGTTGTGTTGTCATTTTCATTTGTTGCAAGGTAGTTACTGATTTCTTTTGAGATTTCCTCCTTGACCCACTGTTTGTCTAAGAGTGTATTGTTTAATTTCCATATCTTTGTGCCTAATCTCGTTCTCTGGCCCTTACTGATTTTCAGCTTCATTCCATTGTGGTCAGAGAAATTACTTTGTATAATCTTCATCTTTCTGAATTCACTGAGGATTTTTCTGTTGCCTAGTATGTGGTCTATCTTGGAGTATGATCCATGTGCACTTGAGAAGAATGTATATCCCACTGTATTTGGTTGCAGTGTTCTGGTACGTCTATTAGATCCAGATCCTCAAATGTATATTCAAAGTCTTTGTTTATTTATTGATTCTCTGTCAAGATGTTCTGTCTAATGGTGATAACGGTGTATTAAAGCCCCCCACCATAATTGTGGAGGCATCTAATTCTCCAGTTAGTTTTTCCAGTGTTTGCCTCATGTATTTTGAGGAGCCCTGGTTGGGTGCATAAAGTTTATGATTGTTCTTTCTTCTTGAAAAATTACCCCTTTTACTAATATATAGTGTCCATCTTTGTTTCTTACAATGGTTTTGCATTTAAAGTCTATTTTGTCCAATATTAGTATAGCTACTCCCACCCTTCTTTGGTTATTGTTTGCTTGTAAGATTGTTTTCCAGCCACTCACTTGCAGCCTCCTTGAATCCCCGGGTCTAAGGTGGGTTTCTTGTAGACAACATATAGATGGGTCATATTTCCTTATCCATTCTGCCAGTCTGTGTCTCTTGACTGGTGAGTTTAATCCATTGACATTCAGTGTTATTACTCTCAAGGAATTACTTATGTTAGCCATATTTTCTTTGGGTTTATGTATGTCATATATATACTTTTTTCTATTTTTGTCTTTTTCATTTTTCTTACACTCTCTTCCAACTCTCTCTCTCCTGTTTTTTCCTTTCAACCTGCAGAACTCCCTTTAGTATTTCTTGAAGGGCAGGTTTCTTATTGGCATACTATCTTAATTTCTGTTTATCTGTGAATATTTTGAACTCTCCATCATTTTTGAATGCCAGCTTTGCTGGATAGAGAATTCTTGGCTGGAAGTTTTTTTTCTTTTAGTATCTTAACTATGTCATACTACTGCCTTCTTGCCTCCATGGTTTTGGATGAGAAATCAGCACTTAATCTTATTGAGCTTCCCTTTTAAGTGATGGTTCTCTTTTCTCTTGCTGCTTTTAGTATTTTCTCGTTGTCTTGAGCATTGGACAGTTTGACGAGTATATGTCTTGGAGTGGGCCTGTTGGGATATTTACTGTTTGGGGTGTGCTATGCTTCCTGGGAAACCAAATAGAGAAAGATATATAGAATTAAATAAAAGGCCAGAATGATGAAGAGAGAGGGAAAGAGAAAAGACAAAAAGAAAAAAATTAATAAAAGAAGGAAAACAGGAGCGACAAGATAGTAATAAAAACTAGAAAAATTGAGGACTAAACAAAGAGGTGGAATGCAAGAACAACCACAGAAAGCAGAAAGAGAAAGATGAAGGAGGGAAAAGAGAGCATTGGTAGACAAAATCAGTATACACAGAAGGGGAAATCAAAGAAGAGGAAACACAGCAACCAAGAATCAAGCCAGCAGCACCTTGAAAAATTTATCTCTTTGTCTAACTCCCTCCAGATCGATGCCCTAAAGCCTCCTACTCTGTGGGTTCCCAAAACAGCTCACTAGGGCAGGACTTTGCCACCACTCAGCCAATTTTGATGGAAAGGTCCATGTTCCTTTGAAAGATAAAAGTAAGAAGCAGAGAGAAGGAAAGAGATACGAAGACAAAAAGAATAATAGTAATGATAATAGTAAATGGTAGGAGAGAAACTGTACAAGACCTAGGAACTTGAAAAATTAACATGAGTAAGAAGCCCAGAGGAATAAGATTAGGAAAGTGAAATAGGAACAATGAAACAAGACACAGAATAGAGAAGAAAAAAATAGAATGAATTAAAAGGCTGGACTGGTGAGAATAGGGGAAAAGAAAAGAGAAAAGAGGGAGAGGGAAAAGTAAAAAAGAGAAAGTAAACAGAGAAAAAAGGAGAGAGGGAGAAGTACAAACAAGAAAATTTGGAGACCAAATAAAAGAGGTGGAATGAAAGAATGGAAAACAAAAGATATAAAGATGAAGGGGTGAAAAGAATTGAATAGATCAGTATCCAAAGGAAAAAAAAGAAAAGCAGAGAAACAAAGGAAGGGATTACAAAACAAGCAAGAAACAAGACAGCAGTGACTCATTTTTAAAAAAAAGGAGATGGAAGGAAAAAAAAAACACAGAAAAACAGCCTTGTCTCTTAGATCCCTGAGGATCTTCTCAGGCTGCTGGTGTTCCTCAGTCACTCACCCAGCAGCCTGCCCTCTGCAGGTTTTGAACTGGGTTTTAGTGAGTAAAATAAGGGACATAAAAGGAACATTTTTTTTTTTTGAAAAAATAAGAGATCCTAGAAAAGCTAATACAAAGAAAATGTCTATATGTTCCCTGTCATAAGGTTTCATCTGGATGCCTGCTAACCTGGTGAATCACTTTTTAAGGAAGAGCCAGGAACCCAACCAGGGACCTCATATATGCTAGGCAGGACTTCCTCCACTGAGCTATTGTGAGCCCTTGAGTTAATTAGCCTTTCAGAGTCTTTCTGCCCCTTTTCCCTCGGGCACGTTAGATCCCCTGCATTCAGGGGTGCTGATCACGGCCTGTCTCTGCCTCCTCACGGACGTAATTCCTCTCTTTTCCTAGGTGGCTGGGCATGACTACCCTCTTGGGGTGATCTCTCCCCTCTTCCTGTGGAATCGGGGTCCCTTTTGATATTCAAGGTGGACTCAGCTGGCTAAACTTGCTGCAAAGAAATCCCTGTCCGCCCTCCCAGACCCCTCTCCCTCGCAGGGAATCTGCCGTCACACTCCCGTTTGGGGCAGGGGGCTGGGCCTCCACCTGGTCTGTCCGCCCCGAGGGCTGGGTGTGTGCGCCCCTTCCAGCCCCCGAGGTAAGCGACCCGGATTATTCCTGGCTTCCCCTCTGTCCAGTGCCCTCCTACCTGGCTTCCCCTCTG
>JAKSZT010054544.1:13354945-13452776 GCA_026826555.1 Tolypeutes matacus
AAAAAAAAAAAAGAGTACATTGTTTAATATCCACATAGTTGTGAATTTTCTAGTTCATAACTATATATTACATGGCT
This sequence comes from Tolypeutes matacus, assembly GCA_026826555.1. Classification (NCBI taxonomy): domain Eukaryota; kingdom Metazoa; phylum Chordata; class Mammalia; order Cingulata; family Chlamyphoridae; genus Tolypeutes; species Tolypeutes matacus. Next base: position 13,355,023 of record JAKSZT010054544.1, read on the forward strand.
GTGTGATTTCAATATTTTTGAATTTATTGAGACTTGTTTTGTGATGTAACATATGGTGTATTCTGGAGAATGATCCATGTGCATTAAAGAAGAATGTATATTTTGTTTTTTTTTTGCGGGGGGAGATGTGTCAAGTGTTCTATATATGTCTATTAGGTCTAGTTGTTTTAGAGAATCTGTCAAGTCTTCTCTTTTCCTTTTGATCTTTTGTCTAGATGTTCTGTCCATTGTTGAAAGTTGGGTATTTAAATCTCCTACTCTTAATGTAGAAGCATTTATTTTTACCTTCAAATTGGTCAATATTTGCTTCATATATTTTGCGGGCTTTTTGGTTAGGTGCATACATATTTATTATTGTTTTGTCTTCTTGCTGAATTGGCTCCTTTATCAGTATATAATAACCTTCTTTGTCCCTCATAACACTTTTTTAGTTAAATTATATTTTACCTGATGTTAGAATAGATACCCCAGCTCTTTTTTTCAATTTTTATTACTATTCGCATGGTATATTTTTTCCATCCTTTAACTCTCAACCTACTTACATCTTTAAATTTAAGGTCTCTTGTAAACAGCATATAGTTAGCTTATGCTTTTTAAAAAATTCATTCTGCCTATCTCTGCATTTTGATTGGAAAGCCTAATCTATATTTATATTTAGAGTAACTACTGATAATGCCATACTTTTTTTGTGTGCCATTTTGCTATTTCTTGTCTTTGTAAGTCTTATACCTTTTTTGACCCTTTATTCTTCCATTAATGCCTACTTCCATTTATTTATTTAGTTAGTTAGTTATTTATTGTACCATTTGAGTACACACTCATTTATTTCTGAATGCGTTTTTCATGTGTTTTCTTTGTGGTTACTAGGGGATTAAAATTTAACATCCTAAGTCTATAATAATAATATTTGATTTAATAACAACTTATCATGTCTACTGTGGCAGTTTGATATTATTGGTGAATTCTGAAAAGAAATACTGATTATGTTTGTAAACTGGTCTGTTCCTCTGGACTAGTGATACCCTTAGACTGTATTGAATTCAGAGGTTTCACTTTTGCTTGTTAAATTATGACTAGGGCTTTGATTGGGTCATGTCAGTAGCCCCCTTGGTGGGTGGGGACTCACAGAGAAAACAACAAGGCAGAGTAGTTAGAGTTTAGATCCTGGAGCCCCAGAAAGTAAATACACAGGGAAGTAGATACATGAGGAAAGAGAGAAGGCTCCATTAGACACAGCAGAGGCCTGGGGAGGAGATATGAGCTGTTTGCCTGAGAGTTTACAGCTGGTCTTGTGGAGAGAGCAGAGTAGCTGAGCCTGGAGAGAAATGAACCTCAGGAGAGAGACGAGACTTATCCCAGTCTACAGCCGATATGGGACAAGAAGCTGGGACCATGGAGCCCTAAGAGGCAGAAGAAGCCTGAATACTTTCAGATGTCAGCAGCCATCTTGCTCCAACACACGGCAGCAGACTTTGGTGAGGAAAGTAACTTATACTTTATGACCTGGTAACTGTAAACTTCTACCCCAAATAAATACCCTTTATAAAAGCCAACAAATTTCTGGTATGTTGCATCAGCACCCCTGTGGCTGGCTGATACAAATACTATACACATACACTATTCCTCTAACCATCCTTCTCCTCACCATCTTTTATACTTGTTAAAAATAATATCTTTGTCTATTGTGTGTCCCAAACCACTGATTTATCATTACATGCATATGCATTTTTACACCTGTAAGAAGTAAGAAGTGGTGTTACCTAACAAAAAAACACCACACTATTATACTGGCATTTGTAATTATCCATATGATTACCGGAGGTCTTTGTTTCTTTATGCTGCTTTGATCTAGTGTCCTTTCCTGTCAGTCTGAAGAACTCCCTTTAGCATCTCTCGCACAGCAGGTCTATTGGTGAGAAACTCCCTCAACTTTTGTCTATCTGGGGATGTCTTCATCTGTGTCCCCACAGGTCTCTTAGGTTCTGCTCACTTTTATTTTCATTCTTTTTTCCTTTTTGCTCCTCAGTCTGAATCATTTCAATGGTCTTGTCTTCAAATTCACTGATTTTCCCCCTTCTGTTAGCGCCAATCTGCTGTTGAAACCCTCTAGGGAATTTTTAAAATTTCAGTTATTGTATTCTTCAACTCCAGTATTTCTGCTTAGTTCCTTTTTAAAATTTCTATTTCTTTATTGAGATATTCATATTCATTCATTCTTTTCCTGATATCCTTGAACATATTGAGGATCACTTTCTTGAAGGCTTTGTCTGGTATGTTTAAAGTCTGGGCTTCTTCACTGGTGATTCTTGGATTTTTATTTTATTCCTGTTTCTTTGTCTTGTCATCTTTTGCTGTATATTTTAATATTTTGAAACGTTAACTCTGGAATTTAGTCCCCAATCTCTCTTTTCCTTAATTTTATATCTATCTATTGATTTGACAAGATTTCCTTGAGTTCCAGGAGCTAACAAAAACAAACCAATGCAAACAAAACAAAACACAACAAAAAAACAAAGAAAAAAAAAAGAAAAACCCAAACAAACCCAAACAAAACAACAACAACAAAAAACACCTTTCAGAATCTTATAAATTGACTCTGATTTGACTGGTGCTCTCCTTCAGAGTTTAGTCACCCTATCAAGAAGATCATCCCAAGAAAAGACGAAGTGCAAGATCCTCTCTTCTTTTCGAAGCCTGTGTCTTGCCCTGGCCTTTTGCTAGGATTATGGCTTTAGAAATTCCCCCTTTTAGAAGAATTCAAATGTCACCTCTACTCTCCTTGAAATAGATTTTCTCCCTCTTCTGCTCTTTTGTAAGACTAAAGCAGGCAATCCTTTGCCCCAGGCTGCTGTGACTTAATTGTTGCTTATACTAGTTTTGCTGTCTGCAAGATGCATCTGCCTCCAGGGCAAGTGCTGGGAGGGTGAGCCAGAGATGAGTTTCCAGGTTAAGTTTTTCAGGTTTCCAGTGGATAGATTGGTACCGACATCAGGGCTCCCCAGGATGCACATAGGTGTTACTCTGCTTCCCCTATATCAGGACCAGGGCCTCACAAAGCAAGCACAGATGGCCCATGCAGCCCTGGGAGGCAGTGGGGGAGGGGCCAACAAGGGCACCAGGAGCTTCTCCTCCCTTTTGCAAAGTTGAATTTTCTTGATTTGGCACTTGGAGTTATTGTTACCCTTTAATTGTTTTCTGGAGTTTGAAGGAAGACTTCTCAGCCAGTTTTTGCTATTTTTTTTCAAATATTCTGTGGGTGAATGGCATCCTGGGGCATGTTACACTGCCATCTTGGTCGACTGGAAACTTTTCAGAGTATTTTGAAAAGTCAAACCATCTCTCTTGTTGGGAGCACACCAGGGTCCTCAAATCCACAAGTCTTGATGATCTTGCTTTGGGAATGAGCTTACACAAAACATGCTGATCCCCAGCCTGGCCAGAATCCATCAAAGCCGTGGTACCTGTCATTGCCCAGAGATGTGGCCTCTGCCCACTCCTTTCTGGAAGAATTGCTGCGTGCCTGCATTCTCCTTTCATCTGCAGTGTTTTCACCTTATGCAAGCAGAGTACAAAGAACCTTAAAAATTATCTCCTTCATCGGATTTGATTCATAATTCCTCCTTTTGCAAACAGAAATTGGATGTTGGAGGTCCCCCTGCCCACCGTATTGGCTCACGCCCCTTTGGAGGTCACTCATAATGGGAAGCTCTCAATGTTATCTTCGGTGGCAGCTTCATCTCCCCCCCCATCTCTTTTATAGTCATGGTTTGAAACACACACTGATGCATACCTTTTCTCTGACGGGTACCTTCATCGTGGGCTAAGTGGGTAGGTTCTGTGAATGGAGTCTTGGTCCAAGCTTAGTGTTTTTCTGTGTGTGTGTGACAACTGGCATATTCATAAAGTTTTTTAAAAATGTACAGACCTTGTTAGCAGAAATTCCACTCAATGGCCTCTGGGGATTCTTCTCTCAGTTCTTCCAATGTGGATTCTAATGAGGATGTGATATGTGCTCGGAATGTTGTGGTGTCAAAAGGGAGGGCACCTGGGCTGCGTTATTGGAAGTCCTGTGGGAATCTGGGCCAGATTCAATGACTAGCGCTGTCTGGGGTCCTGAGCTGACAATGGGTGATGCTTGGGTCCTTGTGGTGGGGGTGGCATCTCTATGCCACTTCTGCAGGGGGCCTCAGTGGCCCCCAGTCCATGGCCCTGTTTGGCAGCCCTCCTGGCTGGACACGGCTGTGCTGACCTCGTGTGGCATCAGCCAACTGAGAATCCAGATCTTAAGGGAGATAACACAGTCAGTCTCTGCACAAATTTACATTCGTGTTGATTAACCAGTTAACTAGCAAAGAAGAATCCCATCTCTACCTCATGCTAGCAACTGTGATGTTCCAAGCATCACTTCCTGCCCACCTGTTGAGAGTCGATGGCCCCGCCCACACCTGCCCTGCTCTTTTTCTGCTCCCCACCTCCCAGCTCCTGTGCCCTCCTCCCGAGACTCCCCCTAACTGCAGGGCGCTCCCCTCTGCTGCTGCCCCTACTTGGATCTCAGGGTCCCTTTCTCTTATCTTTGTCACCTGCTCCAAGGCAGACTGCTGAGAAGGGGCCTGTCACTGAGGAATGAGTGAACAGTAATCCTTGCTTGGAGGGTGGGGGGGCTGACAATCAGCTCTTGGGGCTTGGGGGCTTCACCTTCCTGATTGGTGTCCTTTGAGAGACGGATTTTGTCAGGAAACCTGAAGAGATCATCCTCTCCATGACAGGGTCAAAGGGCTGTGCACCCAGGGTCCCCTCCACCTCTAAGCCCAGAGCGAAGCCCCAGGAGGGCCGATAACAGCCTCTGCGCCCTTGCGTCCAGCGGGCACGCACTCCCACGCCTTGCTGGCCCAGGCTGCTGTGTGCCCCGCGGCCCTGACCCCAGGGAGTACCCGTATCCTTGGTCCACTGCCAGCCCCCCTCTGTGGGTGGGCTGTGGGGAGGGCTGCTCCATGGGGTGCTGTGGGCACAGCTCAATGCAGCTCTGAGGCCCAGGGAGGGCTTTGCTGACCTGAGATGGCCGGGCCACCGGGATACCTGTCCCTTGGGTGCCACTGGCTGAAGGAAGGGTGGACTGGCCAGCCTGGGAACTCTGCATGTGGGAGGGGAGGCCAGGCCTCCAGGGAAGGTGGTGCTTAGACACTCAAGTTAGGGATGGGGACTGTGTTGAGGGCCCCAAGGCCACCCCACGTCCAGAGGCTTGCTACGGCTCACAGGACTCGGCAGGCTGGCACACGCAGCCAAGATCTGGCGCAGTGGCACAGTAAGGGCCACAGGCGTGTTGTGAGGAAAAAGACATGGCTGGAGTCTGCACGTGCCCATGCGTGGCCCTCCCAACAGAGTCCCGGTGCCCAGGGTTTGCACTGGGGCTGTTCATGCGGACCCCCTCTGCCTGGTCCAGACCAAGACTCCCAGCTGCCAGGAGGAAGGCTGGGGGTCGGGGGAGGCCGCATTGTCGGCACGGTTAAGGCCACTGAGGCCCCTTATCAGTTGGGAAACTTTTTATCAATGTGAGGAACTGTTCCCAGCCGCGTTCCCAGACACCAGCTAAAGGTCAGCCTTGCAAGAAACCTTAGTGGAGAAGCCTAACCTGTTTCTGCACAGGGACATTCATTGTTTCTCAGATAATGTAATTTCTTTGGAAAGCAGATTTTTACATTTTTTTTTTTTTTTTTTAAGAAATCAACACTTGACTCTAAACTGTCTCCCAACTTCCATCTTAACTTCTAATGTAGTAAGCATGTGTCTGGTTCTATGACAGAAACACCAAATATCTGCATGAAATTCCAGTGGCAAAGGCCTGTGTATATCCTGAAATATTATTCAAATACACTGCGAAAACCATAGAGCACTGAAAATCAAATCTGCTGTCTTACCTTGGGAGTCTATACAATTATTGTGACATGGGGGATGCCTTAGAGCCTATCTTCCCTCCTAAGTGAAATTGCTCCCAGGCAGCAAAAATAACCCAAAGGGAAACCTGCTTTGGGGTGGGCGTGGGGTAGCTGCACTCTTTGCAGTTGATGGCACAGAGAATGCTCTGGGGTAGCTCAAGTTTCAAATACGTGTGTATTTTCCATGTTACAGACCCTGTTGCAAACACCTCTTTTGCCTGAAGTGACGTCCTGAGAGAACCGCGGCTCCGGGGGGGGCACGGGAGTGCTTTCACTGCCACGGCCCCTCACGTCTGTCTGCGTCAGGGCCCGAAGTGTGTGCCGCGGTGCCCCCATGAAGCTTGCCACCTTCTCCGGGAGCCCCAAGCAGTGGGCTTCGCAGCCAGGGATTAAAGTTAAGAACTTCGGAAACCTCTTCTGAGAGGGTTCTGCTCTTCCCCAATGGTACTAGTCCTTGGAAGGCACTTTAGTCTAAGACGAGAGGGGCTCCTGGAAGAAGTAGCCGAGGAGGGAGAAAATCCACCGATAGGATTCGCCCAATAGGGCTTTGCCATCTGGGCTGCCTGTGATTTTGAGCATTGCAGTGGCGTGGGGACACAGTGGGGAGCAAACACGCTGGCTCGATCCTACATGGGCCTGCCCAGCACGTCGGGAACCTGGCAGTTGCTTTGTGGGTACAAGTCAGTCGCGCTTCCAGTTTTCATGAGAGCTTTCATGCCGAGACTCCTGGCTTGCCAGAGAAAACTATCTCCACCTAACATTGCAAGGTGATGGATTTTTTTTTTTTTTTAATTGAGGTTAAATTCACATAACATACAACTAACCATTTAAGGTGAACTATTCAGTGGCATTGAGTATCTTCACAATGTTGTGCAACTATCACTTCTATCTAGTTCTAAAACATTTTCATCCCCTGGCAAATATCGACCTGCTTTCTGTCTCTACAGATTTACTGATTCTGGATATTTCATATACATGGAACCATGCACTCTGTGAACTTTTGTGTCTGGCTTCTTTCACTTGGCATGATGCTTTCGAGGCACATCCTGGTTGCAGCGTGTGCCGGAACGTCCTTCCTTTTCATGGCTGCATGATGCTCCGTCGTTTGGCTAGGCCACAGTTTGTGTATCTAGTACTTAGGCGTTTCTAGGCCACAGTTTGTGTATCTAGTACTTAGGCGTTTCTGCTTTTGGCTGTTGTTACTAGAGCTGCAGTGAGCCTGCTGGTAAGTGTATTTGGGTACCTGATTGCATTTCTTGTGGGTATTACCTAAGAGTGGAATTCCCATGTCATATCATGATTCAATGTCTAATATTTGAGGAACAATCCAAGTGTTTTCTACAGTGGCTGCACCATCTGCATCCCCACGAGCTCCACCGGGTACAGGTGCTTGTTAAAGAGAGAGACCTGCGTGCTGTATGGAAGCAGCCACCGAGCGCCCCGTGGGGTCCAGGTGGAAGATGGCTAGAAGGGGGTTTTTCCTTGGATTGGGTGCGATGTGCAAGATGGCTGGAGGGTTGGCTGCACCCACGGAATCCCTGTTTGTGTTTCAGCCTCCAAAGGAGGCTCTTAGGCAATTGAGTAGCATCTAATCACTGGATGAAGTTATTTAAGCTGCTGCTCATCAGTGGACCTAAAGTCTTTATTCTCTTTCGATTGCATGTAGGAGTTCCTGATATTAACTACAGTAACACCAACATCTAGAATTGTAGCTCTTGAAAATAATCGGAGGCCGAGCTGTATCAGAAAACCCATTAGCTACTTATAAGATTAATTTTCATATGATCGCTAGTTAGTAATATTATCCTTTATATCAGCCTATAAAATAATACGAGTAATGGGAACTATTTAACTTATTCTGGTCAATTCTAAAACTTTAATTATGGCAATACTTTGTATTTTTATTCATATTATCAGAGGATTGAAGCAAATTATGTTTGGTGGTCAATTTGTTGGAACAGTTTTTACTGGACCACCGGAAGTAAACCTGGCTTCTGGGGACAGGTGCGCCCATGGGAGAAGCTTCAGTGCCATGCAGGGTGAAGGAAGCTGACGGGGGTTGCAGCTGAGGTAGGTCAGGCAAGACCCACCGCAGTTAGTGAGGTCGAGGCAAGAAGGCCCACCGCCTGCTCACTCACTCGTTCCGTGCATGTGGCCCGAGGGTGGCGCGTTCCTCACGCTGAGCGCAGACTGGCCTCCGTCCTCCCGGGCTTATGACCCGGTACTTAAAGAAGCCACCTTCAAGCCCCAGAGCCTGGTTTTGAGAGGAAGCATTGCTAATCTGGTCCAAGTAAAAAAAGTTGCACGATCGGGACGGTGTTCCAGGGGAGAAGGACGGAAACCCTTCCACAGGGACCACCACACTCTCTGTGCTTCTTTGGCTGTTATTTATGAGGCTTTCCTCTGAATACCACCTCAAATTCCCAGGGAGAAAGGCTTGCTTAAGTGAAAACACTTCGTTCGGGAAGAGCCAAGGGATTGGAGCCATCGCAGCTCATGTCGGTACTGGCCGGGGCGATGCTCTCTCTCTGACACGGGATTCAGAGCAAGGCCTCTTCTTAGCCGGTTTCCTGTAATGCCGAATAAGCTCACACGGGCTGGCCATGGTGCTTCCTCTAACCGTGATGATGGCCATCGTTCAGGTGAATCTCTGTGGCCTTCTCCTGATAAGGCTAGAGAGCTAGGCTTTTTGCCTCGGGGTGGCCTGGACTTCAGGCCTGGCTCTCGTGCTCACCAGCGGAACCTCTTTGACCCTCAGTTTCCTCATCTATAAAATGGTGATAGGGGAGCAGATGTAGCTCAAGCAGTTGACTGCCTGCTTCCCACATGGGAGGTCCCAGGTTCGGTTCCCAGTGTCTCCAAGAAAATAACAACAACAAAAAAACACAAACAACAAGCAAAATAAATGAAAAAACGAACTCAGGGGAGCTGATGTGGCTCAGTGGTTGAGTATCAGCTTCCCTCATACAAGGTCCTGGGTTCGATCCTCAGAACCTCCAAAAAAAAAAAAAAAAGGTGGTGATTAGATTACCCACCTCAAGGGATGGTTGTGAGAATGAAATCACATGGGGGTGCACAGCGGTTAGCTACCCTCCAATTCCCCCTTGGTGTGGGCCATAAATAGCTTCATCTGCACTGGAGATATTCTGCCTGAGAGGTGACACATCACCTAACTGGGGAGAGTGTCAGTCGCCGGTAGGAACTGGCCATCTATCCCTTACCTGGACTCCCTCTGGGCTGAGCAGAAGGTATTGCCCGCGTGTCTCGTGGGTTCTGCCAGAGAAGCAAAGACCCAGGCGGCCCCCTGCCCTCCTTTTGCGTTGGTGGAACTGGAAGCCAGGCAGGGATGCGCCTTGCCCCCGATGACCTCGTGACTGGGCACGGAGCCCCCAGGTCCGCTTTCCCGCCTGGCTGCCCAGCCTGGCTCAGAACGATGCCTTTGGGGCCTTTTGTGTTGCAGAGATCCCTCCACTGCCTTCTCCTGTCTCCCTGCTCCGTCGGCACTGGCGCAGCTCCAATCCCGAGTGCCGGCTGAGCCCAGGAGGGGCCCTGCGGGTGACTCCAGCCTCAGCAGCAGCTAAAGCTGCCTAGTGGAAGCAGTTTTTGTCTTTTTCAAAAAGTGACAGAGATGGAAGAAATGAAAGATTTCAGAAGAGAATGGGGTAGATTCTGAAGGCTGGCTGAGAGCCTGGAGCCCCGGAAGGCGTGAGGACTGACAAACGTGTTTCCCGGGGAGCCACGGGGGAGCCAGCAGTGCAGACGGCCGCCTCCGGCTCGGTGGCTTCCAGCCAGCAGCCACCTCTTCTCGGAGGGTTTGCCCTGCCGTTCTCTGCGGCCCTGCCAGATGTTTCTGCCTTTAGACTCGGCCTGTTTCTCCCCTGCAGGATTTGCCGGAGCGCGTGTGACTGTTTGAAGTGCTGCCCCGAGCACGCCGGAACCCGATGGTTTCGGAGCGCTGCTGAGCCAGCGGGGAAGCCTGTGCCAGGGTCGCGGCGGTGCCAAGCTGGCGCGCTCCGCCTGCTGCTCTGCCGCTCGGTGGGGAGGCTGGCAATCGGCCTGCTGAGTTCTCAAGAAGACGCCCCTCTCCAGCTCCCGCCTGGCCTAGGACTCGAGTCTGTGGAGATGCCGGGGACTCTGGATGTGCCGGCTTCTGCAAGGGCCTGGGGCTCGAGAAGACGTGCTGGGAGAGCGAAGGCGACAGCTGGGGGTTAGGAGACAGGGCGAGGCGCTGTCAGGACACCCGCTCTGCCCACCCCGACCACGCGGGCTGTCCACGAGGGGGCCTCGAGCCTGGGGGCCGTGGCGGGCTGCCCGGTGCCCGAGTCTCACGCCTGGGTTCTGCTTGCGGCTTCCCTTGTGGTCCGATTTCTCTTAACCGTGGCCCTGACACGCACCCGCGAGAACACAGGCTGTGCGCCCCGCTCCTGTAGAAAACTTAAGTGACGGCTGTTCTTTTTGTTTTAAAAGCTGCAGGAATAGCTTTTATTTTTCTAAGTCAATATCTGCCTAGGTCCCGTTCATGGGATTCTGTGATTCTGCCTGAGAAAATGTCAAAACCCCAAGTCCACCCCCATTCCTACTAGCTGAAAAGACTTGCCTGTGCTGCTGGCTTCAAGCACCCCCGTGTGGCACACGGGCGCAGGGACACAGCCGCGTGCAGCGCCTGGTGCTCCCCGGTACGGTGTTGAAACTGGACATGGAGATGTCCTGACCTGCTGCTGTGACATACCTGCTCCCCTGCTGAGCTGGGCTCGGTGCTGGGGTGAGCTGGGTGGTGGTAATAGCCGGGGAGGGGCACTGGGGGCTCCACCTGGGGGTGAGCTGGGTGGTGGTAATAGCTGGGGAGGGGCGCTGGGGGCTCCATTCTAGTACGGCCCAGCCTGGGGATGAGCCGGGGATGGGGTGGGGTGAGTGTTGGGGCGTAGGGGCAGTGGAGAGGCACAGAGGGCTCCATCCAGGTAGGACCCAGCCGAGGGCACTGGAGTGTCCCCTGACTGTCCTTGGCTACTGGTCTTGTCCTCCTGGGAAAGTAGCCTGGCCGCTGCCCCCACTGCGCCCATCCCTGCAGCTGGCCTTCCTTCTGGGATCACGGGGCCTGCGGCCACTGCTCTCCTCTTTCAGCGTGAAGCTGGGCCTTGTGGGGGAGTGGAAGCTGCGGAAGCCCAGCTGGTGCAGGTCCTCCTGGTAAGGCAGCAGGGCTTGTAGGGCCGTGAGTCAGGGGATCACACCCAGGGCCTGGGTGGTTTTGAGGGCTGCTGTGACCGGAAACTCTCCCCTGACCCGCCAGGGGCTGGGGTCACAGGCAGGGAGGCAGGAGCCATTTGGAAGATATTGGAACCTTCTAAATGGGCAGACCCCTGAGCTCTTCAAACATTTCAGAATCTCTTTGGCATCGTTCCACAGTACTTGACATGCTCGTTTCACCTGGCTTTATTTTAACCTGCTTAACCCTGCCGGGGAAGCTTAGCAAAGTGAGTTCTAAGGAGGAGTGCCATGATCGGGAGCAGGCGAGGGGCCGGAGCTGCTCTTGGTGAGAGGCTGGAGTTGGGGGTGGGGGGATGGGGAGACCCAAACACCCCTCACCCTCCAGGGCTTAACCTTCCTGGGTGCTAATAGGAAGCATTCCTGACGTAAAACCACCTTCCCTGCCCCAGGGACTGAGTGGGGGGGCCGATGGCCCTGCAGAGGGGCGGTGCCTGCCCTTTCCAGGTGGACCAGCAGGAGTGGGTGGTTTTTATCGGAAGCTTGTCCAGAGCAAGCCGGGAGGGTGGGCCTGGGCTGGGGTGGGGAGAGGGACCTTGAGTCCTGGGAGCCCTTGGTTTCATGAGGACTTGTGTGAGCGAGGGGCCGGGCATCCTGGAGAAGGATGAGGAGAGGTAGGGAGGCTGGCATCCCTTTCCCTGCAGGACAGCATCCCCTTCCCTGGCATGAGGCTCACTGAGCTGCCCCTGCTGCTGCATTTGGAGAGCCCCTTAAGAGTGTGACCTTTGCTCCTGGCATGGGGACCCGTGGTCGTGCATGGAGACCCGTGGTCGTGCATGGAGCCACGTGGCTGTGTATGAGGACCCGTGGCTGTCTATGGGGACTGTGGATCTTCAGACCTGGGCCTGCCTCTGTGAGGGCATTTTGGAGGGCAGGGGCTTACTGGGCAGGACACACCCAAGGCCTGAGGAGGCAGCAAGGAGTTGTGTGCCTGGAGAAAGAACAAAGGAGACCTGTGGGGGGTGGCGGGTGGGCAGGAGCTGGAGCTGTCCAGGCAGCCCCAGGCAAGGGGAGCTGCCCTGGGCAGGTTTGGTGTGGTCCACAGACCCACAGGGCCTCAGAGACCCCACAGAGCCCTCTGAGAAGGTCTCAGGGATGGAGAGGCTGGCATGAAGCCAGGCACACCACCTGGTGACCTCCCACTCTCAGTGAGCCTGCACAAAACCCCCAGAGGGTCCCCTGGCCAGAGGTCGGAGCTCACCTGTGCCTTCACCAGCCAGGAAGGGGGAATGCAGGGGCCTTCAGCGTGAGTCCCCACCTCCTCCTCCCTCCTTCCTCAGGAAGGAGAGCATGGAGCCCACCATGACCTCCCCCAGGTCCCCAAAGAGCAAACACCCCATGTCCTCCCCCAGCTCCTGGGCTCCCAGCCTGGCAGTGGTGGGAAAGGCAGCTCAGAAACACTGTTCTGTTTTCATCATGAAAGGGACTAGGAGGTGGTGGAAGGTGCTAGAAGGTCAGCTCCAGGAGGCTTGGGCTAGGCCTGTCTTGCTCACAGCTGTGCCCCACTGCCCAGAGCGTGGGAAAGAGGCGCCGCAGCAATGCTTGCAGGATGGAAGAACGAATCCCATTGTCTTTTGGGCATGGAAAGAGAGAGCCAGCTGAGGGCCGAGAGGGCAGGCCCAGGAGGAGGAGGGGCGGAGGGGGAAGGAGCAGCCCCCAGGTCCCCAGAGCTGGGGCCAGGCCAGAGGGAGCCGAAGGTCAGAGTGCAGGTGGGCTTTGGGGTGACAAGCTGCAGCCCTTGCCCGAGGAGCCGGGGCAGGGAGGGAGGCAGGGGTCCCAGCACTGAGGGGGCCCTTGGTCCAGGTGACGAGGCTTCGTAAAGGGTCGGAAGCAGGAAGCAGCTTGAACGCAGAGGAGGAGGAGGACGTTCTGCCTCTTCCTCAGCCAGCCAGCTTCTCCTGGGGAGTAAAACTTCAGCTTCCCAGGGGTTTCCAGCTTGCCGCCTGCCTTACAGGGTTTGGAGGGCCCCGATCTCTGAACCACCTTTTGTGAAGTTTCCAGCTTGTGCCCTGCAATCCACGTGGTGGCCGGAGCCAGTTCCTGTAATGAATCTCATACGTGTATCTCAGTTCTGTTTCTCTGGAGAGCCCTAAACAGTTAAGCATAAGAAGGTTGCGTGGTTGACTTCTGGGGAACACTGCCACGACTTCTCTCTCCCTGCGCACATGGAAAGGAGGAGGACGCGTGGATGCAGAGCTGCCGTAGGGAGCTCATTAGAAATGATGTTTATATCGAGTGAGATTATACTATACATGCTATATTTTAAAATATGCATTAAATTTAATTTTGCATGAAGATAGCAAAAGAAATGAAAGTAAAACCGAAGGGACTGCTGAACTTCAGATTGATGCTTCTAATTAAAAGAGATATTAGTGACAAAATGATGCCTGCAAGGTTATGGACCTTAATTTTGAGACACGGTGAGGTTGGACTCATGCTGTTTAAACACAGAATTTCGTATTTCCACTGAGGGATTGTTTCTCTACCGTGAAAGATAAAATTGTCATACTTTCTCTGTTTCTCTTCAAATTTCTGATCTTGTTTTAACATTCTCAAAGCTGATATGTACACGCATTTTATACTCTTCTATATTTTATGGACTCACCACCAATCCTTTTAAGGAAGTTTCCTCCAATCTTATTTACTGTATTTAAGCTCCTGGTGGGCTGGATTTGTTACCATTTTCTTTTTGTCCTAGAAGAACCCATAGCTACCACATTCTCCAAGGTCAGGGTAGGGGCAGACACGAGTGTCCGTCTCCTTCTTCACGCTCCCCGTCTTGGTGGGCATCCATTCTTCTTCACGACATTGCAGAGTCCTCCACTGTCTTCTGGTGTTGAGTATTGGAAGAGTGCCATGACCCTCCCATCGTCTGACCAGTTGACCGGATTTTGTGCCTGGGTAGAGTCTCCGGGAAGGGCTCACAGGGGTCGGGCCTTCCTTGAGCTCCTTTTCACATTGGAGAGGGTCTGCCTATTGTTTTTAAAGCTAAACAGCAGCTCAGCTGGACGCAATGTCCTGGGGGCTCACTTCTTCTCCCCAGACCCTTGGAGATACTGTTCCACTGTCTGCTGCAACACCCATTTAGCTCAGGGGAACCCCAGACCAGTGTGCTTGCTTCCAGTCTTGTTAGTGAATTCCTTATCTACCTGGGTGGCTCAAGAATCATTTCTTTAAGCTTGACAATCAGCACCTTAACCAGGACATATCTTGTGGACTGTTCTATATATATTTTTTGATATATAATATGAGTTTTTGAGCTGGAGATTCAAAAATATTTCTTCCATTCTTCCATTAAGTTTTTCCTTTTGTCTTTGACTACATTGGTTTCACATGTTGAGTTCTCTGTTTTGGGGGAACCAGGGTTCTTTTTGTTTGATTATTGCTGTCTTCTGTGTCAATTACCTCCTAATTTCTTTATTCTCTTCTACTCCTTCCTCTGCCTTCATGATGGTGGTGGTCAAAGCCTTTCCTGTATGCCATTAATTGGGTTTTATCGTGTCTTACCCCTTCCTTGAAGTTTCTAATTAGCATAGTATTTCCACAATGATGGTGTTTTGGGTCAATTTGTTTCCTTACATCTCCAATTTCTGCTTTCATCTTATTTGTTTTATAAATCTTGTCTTTGAGTGACTAATTTTATTTTAAAATTGCTATTCCTGTGATGTCATTCTAAAGTCTGAAACACACATGGGGAATTTTCTTCTGTTTCTTGGGTTATGTTTTCTTCCATCCATGCTGTTTACCATACATTTGCAAGCTATCTTCTCTCCCCTCTTCTTCCACTCCCCCCCCCTTCTTGCCTTCCTCTTTCCTCCCCCTCCTCCTCCTTTCTTCCTTTCTCTTTCCCTTCCCAGGCTCTTACCTTTGGCCAATACTGGTGCTCTGTGTATTCCTTTAGCAGAGGCCTTCTTGGCCTTGGCCGCACATTAGAATTGTAATATTGGGGCTGCATCCCAGAACAGTTACATCAGAATGTGTAGGGGTGGGACCCAAGCATCTGTACTTTAAAAGTACCCCCAGCTGTTTCAGTGTGCAGCTAACGTTGAGGACTGAGATTCTAATGTCTCAGAAAATAACCAATTACCCGAGTTCAATCCCTGCTAGGGACAAGGAGCAGCCATGTCAGCGCATGTTCTGAACTGGCCATGGCCTCTAGGACCTGGTAAATGTCCTGTGGGCCAGACCGTGGTGGCTCTGCTCCCCAACATCCCTTGTCAGTGGAACTTGGCCTGCTTTTCTAATTGGACTTCCTGGGTGCCTTCCTCCTCCTGCCAGGAGCCGCCTCTCCGTGGGCTCAGGAGGGGCTCGCTTCACCTAACGCCTCACTTTGCTTCCAAACTATCATTTATCTGGAGAAAAAGCCTTCTCCTGGAGTCAGCCCAGTTGCATTTTCTTGCTTCTGCCAAAGCCTGAGCCAGAGCCATTATTTTAAAGCTAAGCTGCGAATTGCTCATTCCTCACTAATTTCCAAATGGAAAGGACGATTTTTGTTTACTTTCTTTAAAAATTCACATTGAGCCTGAGGCCTGGCTGAAAGAATTTTAAACATTCTTTGAAAGCTGTAAAGATGAGTTAGGAATGAAATGACCACTCAACTTTAAATAAGGCCGTGCTTCTTTTAAAGCACGTCATTAAGTCGAGTGCACCGTTGTCACTGAGGGATAATCCCCAGCCACAGGGATAATGCTAATCTCATCAGACACGTCTCTCCAAATGAATTTGTGCTTCAGGAACAATTTTTGAGCCTGGCAAAATCCCATCACAATGAATAGCATTATGATTCACTGCACCCAGTATTTATTGAATATTTCATTTGGGCAGGGATTGAGTTCCGTGCTGGGCCTGCCTCTATATAACGAGCAATTGCTGGGTGGAGACAGGTAGCTGGAGAGCCAGGGCCAGGTAGAGCCTGTTATGGAGCATTTCCTCAGGTTAATAAACTCCAAACTCTGGCCCTGAGAAGTCACTCATGGCTGCAAAATGCCAAGTTATATGTTGTCTTGTCTAATCAAGGATCACAGAACTTCCTTGCCCCTCTTCTTGCCACATGTCCCAGCCACTCTAAAGTGCATTTTTTGAACTACCCACAGGAACAGATTACATACAAGGCTTGAGCTCGGAGGAGGGGGAGAGGAGAGGAGAGGTGTGGGGGTGGGGGTGGGGCCTTCTGGGTTTCAGCATCACCTTGGAGACATTTGCTGCACCTGCCCTTGCGATGGGGCCGGGGCCGGGGCCGGGAATGGCTGCGGCTCTCATCCCCTGCCTGCCTCTTATCTCGTGGCTCACTGGCTCTCAGTCCAGCCCGTGTCCCGGGGCCTGAGGATGGGGTTTGGCCCCACACTGAAGAGCCCTCGTTGCTAGGTTTTATTTAATTCCTTCATGGCCTCTGTGGACTCTCTCCTTTCCCTTGTAGGCAAATTGGCAACAACCTCACTTCTTGTTGGTCGGTGTCAGCCCCTGGCAGGCCCAGGTTTATCTAAGGGAGAGATGGAGGAGCAGGTCATCAAATTTCTTAGAGCAGCAGTGAAGCAGGAGAGATGACGCTCCAGGAGGAATTTAGGGAGCCCTTGGCGCCCCTGTTTGAGAATGCAGGAACCTCTCTCTTCCCTTCCGCAGCTGGCTGCCTTCCAGGGTGCCACTTGATGTGTGAAACACACATCCGGGAAACTGGAAAAGGGGACTTTCCTAATGCAACAGAAGCCTGATTCAAAGCTCTAGAAAAAGTGTGTTCCTTTCGAGTAAAAAGGTGCACTTAAAAAAAATGTTTAAAATCTGAGAATTTCATACTTAACGGATGATATTTCTCTGACATTTGCAATGTTAACTAAAAAAAATGGTGCCTCAAGCATACTTTTCTGGTTTTCAGTATAACCGTTTGGAGTTCAAATATAAAAGCCATTCCTTAGGCTCCTACTGAAGAAGCCAAGTCACATTTGTGTCCTCAAGGAGGAAGTGTGTCAATTGCCAGGTTCAGAAAAGACAGAGGGACGAGAGGCAGAGCGGGGTGGGTGTGGGTCCAGCCCAGTTTGCCTCTGACCCATCTGAGCCTTGAGTGTTCAAAAGTACAGCTAACCATGCAATTATTAATTAATAACTAATTAGGAGCCCACGAGCTTGCGAGGTGCCAGAGCACCGAGCACGCTTCCGTTTAACACCCCGTGCACAGCAGGCCTGTGCGTGGAAGCCGTCCTCCTTACGGAGAGGAGTCTGACTGTGCAGTGGGAGCTGGTCGCCCCCTCCCCTACTGGGGATGCAGGGCTTCCGCTCTGCAGCCCCCCACTGGCCTCACCGGGTGAGAGGGGACTCTGGTGCCGGGCGGGGCCAGGTGCTCAGGCTGGCTCCCACTCGGGTTAGGGCGGCTTCTCTGCTTTCATGCATGCTTGCTTGAAGGTTTCTATAAGAAGCCAAGGCAAAAAATGTTACTGCACAGATGGAGCCATGAAGAAGAAATTCTTCCTAGTTTGCATCAAACCTCAGGCCCTTTCCTTTTCTGAGGTGTAGCAGGCTCGTGCCTGGCCTGACAGTGCCATCACGGAACATCTGTGTGACGCTGGGCCTTCTCGTCACGCCAGCCATGTGCGTTCCTACCCAGAAAAATCGTAGCAGTCATCTCTCAAGCAGACCATTTACCAGAGTCTCGTCTGTGTGAGCATGTGTGCATTTGTGTGTGTATGGTTTTCATGAGTGTGTGTGTATGGACGTGTGTGCATGTGTTTAAGTGTAGCATGCATGTGTGTATGTATACATGTGTGCGTGTGTTCCTGTGTGTGTTTGTGTGTGCACTTTTGTGTATGTGAGTACTTGAGTGTTCGAGTGTCAAGTGCACTATGTGTCTATGCATGTGTGCACTGTATTTGTACGTGCATGTGTATATACATATGTGTGTGTACAGGTGCGTGTGTGCTGTGTGTACATATGTGGGCCTGTATGTGTTGTGTGTGTAGGAAAAAATTCTCCAAGGTGTACCCAGCAGCTAGTACCGGGGCGTGGTACTTGATGAACTGGAAAGTGGTGACTGAAAACTACGCACTGTGAAGACTGGTTTTCCTTTCCCGTTCTCTGTAAGCTCCATTCCCTTAGTTATATTTCATATTTAATGGGCAGTAAAGAATTAAAAGTAAAACAAAGCCCACACCCTGCCTCTGGCACTCCCTTGGCTCGTTGCATGGCTGATGCTCCTTGAGCACCTACTGGGTACCAGGCCTGGCTGGGGCTTGGAAAATCCTGCAGCAGGCCAGCCCGCCCGGGCCTCAGGCGAGGAGCTCAGGCTTTGAAAGGCGCAGGGGGCCCCATGGCCTGGACACGGGGTGGGCGTGCTCCCGGGGTGGGCCTCTGCGAGGAGCAGCTCTTCCCTGCAGCGCTGGGGCATTTGTGGGAATGGGCTGGCCGCCTCGCTGTGAGGAGCCGAGGGGGCCGAGTCCCTGGGGAACGGAGTGGCATCACACAGATGAACACACGCGTGGCTGGGGCAGGGGCTCAGGCACAGGGGTCCCTTCTCTCCTGGGGTTCCTCCGACCCCCCTGCCATGGCCTCCCAGCTGCTTTTTATCTGGGGCAGAAGCCCGGGCATCTTCAGTCTGGTGTTCTAGGAAAAGCGATTGAGTTGACAGTTTGCTCCCAAGTCTTCCAAGACGATGCTTTCTTCACATCCCTGATTCCAGGTCCTGACGTCGGTGGGCAGAGCCCCCGTGGGCACGGGGTGGGAACGTGTGTGCACAGTGTTCCCAGCTGGAGGCGGAAACACCCTCCCCAGGGGGCTTTGGCAGGGGGCGGGGGGCAGGCCCAGGCTGGGCGCATGGGCGTTTCTGGTCCCCTGGAATCCTTGGGCACCGGCAGCTGGTGGAGCCGGTGAGAAAAGCCTCTGGCCAGGGCTGGCGCTGGCCTGATTCTCGTGGCTGCTGCTCCGGCTCCAGTGCTCTCCGCCTTTCCCTGTGCTCAGAGCCAGATCCTGTGGACCCGACCCCTGGCCCCCTGCAGACACGAGGAGCCCCGGGGGCGGCGGGCGAGAGGGCGCGCTGCTCAGGGCAGGCCTCGCGGGCTCCGAAAAGCAGCCGGCAAGGAGCGCGGCCTCTGTGAGGACGATGGCACTGGAATTGGACGGAACCTTCCGTCTTGTGTCCCCCACATCCTGCAGGCAGCAGCCGCCCGAGGGTCTGCTCCTCCATGAGAAGGATCTGGGGTTCTGGGCCAGGAAGCTGCGGGGTGGCGCGTGCCTTTGCCCCAGAGCCTTGGCTCTGTTCCCTTCTGGTCCAACATCACCAACATCAGCAACTTCAGGCGCTCCTCTGCGTCCTGTCCCCCGGCTCAGGCCAGCAGACCAGCTCACCCCAGGACTCCGGCCAGGCCTGGGCAGGCAGGACAGCCATCCGCCAGCAATTGCTTCCAGGCAAGTCTGTTGACAAGGGTTAACCCTTTCCTCTCCGTGGTCAATTTGTGATCAGAGGAGGCTAAGGTTGAAGAGAAGTGCCTCCTGCCCATTCCTTTCAAGATAACGGAATTGTGGCCTCTAGCACTGTGGGGGGGGAGGAGTTCTTCTCTGCCTTTCCCACGGTTGTCAGACTGCCGTGCACGGGGGACCTCCCCTCCCCCAGGACTCCCCTGGGAGCTTCCTTGGATTTGGGTGTAGGAATTAGAACAATCGAGTTGTATTGTACCATTCCTTTTATGCATTGTTGAGAGCGTTTTATGAAAGTAAATTGCGTCACTGTCAGGCCATCCAAGTCTTCGTCTATTAACGCTCCGTTGCTGGAGGGGACAGCTCACTGGTTGTTTGTTCTGCACAGTAGATCCCGGAGGGCAGAGGAGCGGGCTGGGAATGCAGCACATTTAGCTCTCAATAAACATATGAAATCGTTACAATTTGTTTGTGATAGCAGTTCATTCGGACTATAAAATCACTTTCTTTTCCATTTTGCGGAGCACTCTGCTGTCTCCCATGGATTTCACAGACCCACGGCACGCGCCGACAGAAAGTCATTCAAGTGCCCCCCCCCCAGCTCAGCATGTGCGATTGCCTACGATCCTCGACTCTTGTCCACTGCAGACGGCTGAGGACAAGCCCTTCCCAAACCGCCTGCAGTGGGGGCCTTTGCTCCCTGGCCACGGCCCCCGTTTCCTCAACCAGCCGTGTGCAGCACATGTTTACCCAGATCACTCAACAGGAAGCACTGAGTGTCTTCTCTGCACCAAGCCTCCTGCCAGGCTCTGGAAACACATGAGCAGGAGGAAATTTTTGCTCTAGAGAAGGGCCAGTGTCGTAAGGGAGACAAACCACAGGGAGATTGAACAAGATGGTCCAGCGATTCTGGGGAGTGTCCAGAGAAGTGGAGGCTGGCTCGGGCCTCAGGGATTCCTCTTTCTTGGAGGAGTCACAAGTGTCTGTGTGTGTGAAGCAGGGGTGGAGGTAGCTCTGTGTGTGTGAAGTGCTGGTGGGGGTAGATCTGTGCGTGTGTGAAGTGGGGGTGGGGGTGGGGGTAGCTCTCTGTGAAGTGGGGGTGGGGGTGGGGTAGTTCTCTCTCTGAAGCGGGGTGGGGGTGGGGGTAGCTCTCTCTGAAGTGGGGTGGGGCTGGGGTAGTTCTCTCTGTGAAGTGGGGTGGGGGTGGGGTAGTTCTCCCTCGGACGGGGGGGGGGGTCGCTCTCTGTGACGTGGGGTGGGGCTGGGGTAGCTCTCCATCCCGCACTGGACTGGAAGCACCCGGAATGCGGCAGCAGCCTTGGGAGCAGAGTCTGACTCACTCCTGTGGAGTTGGTCCCATCCCAGACGCTGGGCGCCCCTCAGGGTTGTGGCAGTGCAGGTTCTGGCGCCATGTTGGTTCTGGAGATGGTGTCACCCAGTCACCGCGGGATCTTGGAGACCAGGGCCTGGGGGAATATTGGAAAGACGCTCCTGGGCTATTTCAGAGTAAACTGAGATGTCAGTGCCACAGGATATTGGAAGAGAGGCAAGGTAGAATGTGGGTCAGACTCGCCAGCTCTAGGGACAGATGGCCGCTGTGCCAATCCTGGCCCTCTGCTGTGAGCAGCTGCTCCATCTTGTCTGCCTCAGCTTCCTCAACTGTCAAAAGGGAATATCAGGAAGCTCTGCCTCCCAGAGTTTTTATGAGAATTAATTGAAATGATATGTGTAAAGCACTTTAAGCGGTGCCTAAAATAGGTTATTATAGTTCCACTCTTGCTAACTCAGTCTATTGGAGGAAATAACCATCTTCGATACAGATATAATCTCTGGGGACATAATTTCCATGTTTGTAAACAATTGTCTCTTTTGCTATTTTTTAAGTAGGTCAAAATCAGGATATGAGGTGAATTTAAACACCGAAATTTAACTAAATGATATAATACTCAATTAACACTGGATAATTATGCTTGGGGATCATCTAATAAGACTGCCAGACACAGTCTTTCATCAATGTTAAACTCCTCACAGCTGTTTGTACCTGGTTATCACCAAATACTGGCAACACCCAGCAATGCCCAAGTATGGACTGCGAGCAGGTTCAATTACATGAGCTGCCCAAGGGTTGCAGCATGTCTGTTTACTCAGAAAAAAAAATAAAAACAGATATAATTCATCACTTCTTCCTGGGAAGCTTTTTCTTTCATGAAATGAAGTCAAGGCCATCATAAATTCTCCTCCCATCGAATCGAACATGCCCCCTGACCTTTGGTAATGAAACAGTGACCTGAGAACCAAGAAATGTGCTGCTGACTCTGAGGCAGAAAGTAATTTTGATGTGAGGCCTTACCATTCTCCCTGGCCACCTTTTCTAATGGGAATCCTGGCACGTCAATTTCGGGAAGGAATCCTGTTCTCTGGTGCCAAGAGGACATGCAGGCCAGGCAGGCTCTGGACTTAGACTTGTCCTCAGTTCCCTCCAAAGGAGTGTCTGGACAAGGGCACCGGTGGACAATTGTGTGTGCATGGAAGATCATTGACATTCTGGTCAAAACTGATGACAAAGCATAGAATCCTTTATTGCAATTCTCTGCCCTAGACAACCATGGCTCCATGGCAGAATGCCAGCCATCATTTTCACATTTTACATTGGCCACCCGTGCAGGGCAAAGGTGGCCAAGCCTTTGCCTCCTGAGCGAGGACAGTCCTGCAGCCATTGCTCCTCTCCTCTTGCCTGAGCCCTGAGGCTCCCATTTCTCCTGACTTCTAGTTTAACCACAAGCCCAGCCCTGTAATTCAGTCTCAGCCCTTAACTTGACCAGCAACCCAAGCATTTTGACTGGTTGGGGTTTGGGCTGGTGGAGCAAGCTTGGTCATACCAAGGATATTGGTGTCTGGGAAGCAGGGTGACAAGCAAACCCACACTGACTGCTATGCCCTGCTCTCCTGGGTTAAGATGACTTGAGGTATGGAGGCCTCCCAAAGAGTCCCATGCCAGCCCAGCTGTGTATGTCCTTGCCCAGACTCCATCCCCAGAGTCCACTATACCCTGGGCTGCCCATCACCCATGAGCTCTGACCTGGAACCTCTCGTTCAAGGCCCTGTCCTTGGTCTCTTCCCATCAAAAAGCCCTTCTTGGAGTATGTTAAATCTTGGTACCTACTTGGGGAATGTCACTGCCTCAGATATAGTTGGTTCAGGAGGAAGGATGGTGGACTCCTGCTGTGTGTCCTGGAGAACATGCTGGACCAACCTGGGGCCCAGTGGGAAACATATGTGACCTCAGAGTAATTTGGGGAGAGAGTACCCTGCCGTTGTTTTGCCTTTTAATGGTATATAGGCCATTTACATCTAATGTAATTATTGAAATGTTAAGGCTTAAGCCTGCCAGTCTATTTCTTGTTTTCTGTTTGTTCTGGTTTTCATTTCTTTGTTTTCTTTTTCCTGCCTTCCTATGGGTTATTCAAACATTTTTTCAGAATTCCATTTTGATTTGTCTATAGTGATTTTGAGTGTCTCTTGACGTATATCTTTTCTATGGTTGCTTTAGGTATTTATTATTTATACGTAATTTATCACAGTCTACTGGGGTCATCCTTTCTCCAGTTTGAATTAAAATGTAAAAACTGTACCTCCCATTATGTCCATTTACCCCTCCCCAGTTATAATAAAATTTTCCTAAATTTTTCTCTTCATGCACTTAGAACTACCTCAGAGTTATAATTTTTGCTTTAACTATCGAAAAATATAGAAGTCTTAAGAAGAGAAGCAAAGTCTGTTATATTTTGTAATATTTACCCATATTTTTGATTATCATATTTTTTCTTCCATCCTGATGTTCTATGATTCTTTTATTATTTTCTTCCATTTTAGCAAACTTCCTTTAGCCATTCTTTTAGGGTCAGTCTTCTGGTGACAAATCCTTTTATTTTTTTCTTCATCTGAGAATATCTTGATTTCCCCTTCATTCCCAAAGTATATTTTAGCTGGATATAGAATTCCAGGTTAACAATTCTTTCCTGTCAGTTCTTGAAAAATGTTGTGACACTTCTTCTTGCCGTCATAGTTTCAGTGTGAAATCCAATGACATTCAAATGTGTTTTTTCCTATAGGTGAGGTATCCTTTCTTTCTCTCTGTTTTAAAGATTTTTCTTTGTTTTTGCTATTTAGAAGTTTGACTATGATATGTCTTCCTGTGGATATTTTTGGATTTATCCTATTTGGGTTCACTCACCTTCTAGAATCTGCAGGTTTATGTCTTTTGCCAAATTCGGGACATTTTCAGCCATCATTTCTTCATGCTCTTTTTCAGCTCCATCCTCAATGACACTAATGTCAGCTCTTTTATTCTAGTCTCACAGGTCCCTAAGGCTCTGTACACGTTTTGTGCTGTCTATTTTCTCTCTGTTGTTCAGATTGGATAATTTCTATTGTTCTGTCACCCGGTTTACTGATTCTTCCCTCTGGTCTCTCCAATCTTCTGTTAAGTCCACTCACTTAGTTTTATCTGGGTTATTGTAAATTCCATTTGGTTCTTTTTCTAATATCCTATATTTGTTTGTTGAGACTTCCTTTTTCTTTGTTGATACTCAAACATGTTCATAATTGCTGTTAAAGCATTTTTATCATGGTAGCTTGAAATCTTTGCCAGATAATTCTTATATTTCTGTCATCTCAGTTTCGGCACCTGTTGGTTCTCTTTGTCATTCCATGAGAACTTTCTGGTTCTTGCTACAATGAATGCTTTCTGATTAAACCTTTTGGGTGTTACGTTATAAGACTCTGCATCTTATTTTAAAGAGACATTTTAGCTGGCATCAGCGACACTGCTTGGGCAGGGGAAAGGAGAGTGGAGCTTCATTAATGCCAGGTGGGAGTAGAACTCCAAGTTCCCCCACCGGCGTCCACTGACACCTGGGGAGGGTGGCTTCTTATTACTGCAGGGGTTGGGAGTTCCAATTCCCCCTGAGGCCTCCACTGCGAGCTCTTTGGCTAGGAAGACCTGCCAGGTATGGGTTAGGGAAATGTAGAGGTTGGGAAAGTAAGCTGGGCAGGAATAGGGGAAATGCCAAAACCTTATTCCTTTGCAAGATGTTA
This sequence comes from Tolypeutes matacus, assembly GCA_026826555.1. Classification (NCBI taxonomy): domain Eukaryota; kingdom Metazoa; phylum Chordata; class Mammalia; order Cingulata; family Chlamyphoridae; genus Tolypeutes; species Tolypeutes matacus. Next base: position 13,379,712 of record JAKSZT010054544.1, read on the forward strand.
GGAAATCAGAGGCCAGGTGAGGCTAAGAATGGGCTGAGGCTCAGGAATGTGCCGTGTGGTGCAAGGCCTGAAGTTGAGTTCAGTATTAAGATCAGCCTGGACTTCTGGTCAACCCAGGAGGGCTTCCAGCGCCCTAGCTGCAAGCCCCCTCCCCCTCTGCTCCCACAGACAAGCTCCCCCAGCCATACACCCCCCCCCCATTGTGGGAACCAGACCCAGTTACTACTTAACCCTAGCAGCAGGCTTCAGTTTCCTTCCAGCCCAAGGAATTATTCAGACAAGCAGGGACCAGGGGCCCCCCTCCCTCTTGATGCTACAAAGCCTGCCTCCCACAGCCCCTGTGGGGTCACTGCTCCTGAGTACCGTGGCCCTGTGTGGGGTGCCATGTGCTCCTCTCCAGGCTGGGAGTCTCTGTGACTAATAAACTCCAACCCATCTCACATGACAGAGTCGGGCACCATGTGCTCCCTCACCAGCGAGTCATCCATCCAACTGGGTCTGTGGCACTGCCCAGCGGTGCAGTTTGGGAGAATGGAGAGAACCTAAGCAGGTGCAGACGGCTCTTCCCGCAGGGGCCAAGACCGGACCTCCAGCGTGATGGACGCAGGGCTTCTTTCTGTTTCCTAAGTGCCCATCGTGCAGATGTGGCAGGAGGGCTGGATAAATGCCGGATAGATGCCAATGTCCATATAAAGAAGAGATGGGCACATCGGCTACCCATCAAGGCACTCATGACCTCCCTGGGCTCGAATCCCCTTCTGTTATCCCGACTAATTTAGCTCTTGATTGTCCACATGCATTTGGCCCATCCGGGCCATGTGGGCACCTGACCCTGCCTGGCCATCTGTGGGCTGAGTAGCCGGCCGTGACCACGGCAGCTGCCTCGACCCCCGTGGCCCAGCGATGACAGCCCACTTAACAGGAAGTGGACCGCTGTGGATTTTGCTGTGGCTATGAAAGGGTGACGATAGGGAATCATTCCCAAAAAGGATCCAGGGTAATGCACACAATAATGGATCATTTCCCAAGTCCTTAAGGAAGAGGGCTCCCAGATCTCTGCGAAGTAGTAGGGAAAATACTTGGTGGTAAAAATAGCATTTTTTTTTTGTTAGAGTAGAGGGAGCTATTTGCTCCATTTCCTCAAAATTGAGTCTTTTTCCTAATGTTCTGGAAACTTGCCCTCATAGTGAAAGAGGAGAGAACAAACAGAATAAAAGTTATTTATTTTCTAATATTGTGCTTATTTGGCACTCAAAAATATTTATTGAGTGAATGAATGAATTCCTAATTGAACTCCCAGACCTGAGGCCATATTTCTTCATTATCTGTATTTCCCACGCTTCCTTTTTCTTTCTAATTTCCTTCTCTCATCTGCAAAGGGCTGATGTTGGCTGTGAGGATAGAGCTTTTGTATTTGGCTCCTTTATTTTCATCCAAAGGACCTGCTTCACTTACTGTGGCCCAATGTTTATGGGAAACGCTTGCAAATCTTCAGGGACATACAGCATCTTTGAAAGGGTAGGAAGAAAAGCAAAATTTCAAACATTAATTCACCACTTAGAAGCACCAGAAAAAATTGTGTTTTCCTTGTGGCTACTTTGTGATGATGAGACCTGTGCTATAAATCTCGTCTCCCTCCTTGCTTGGTTTCCTGGGCGTTTGAGTCGAATCCCATTCACAGTCATGGCAATCTTACTGGTCTCCCTGGCTAGGATGCTGCCTTCTTGTTCCCCTGAGTTACGATCTCTTCTTTATTTCTGCATTGCTGTCAGTGTACCATTTGATGAGAATTACTTCTTGTTATTTTGAGGAAGAAGGGTTGGGGGAAACAGATGAATAAAACAGCCACACTGTAAATGAGCTGACCACAGACGTCAGTCCTGCGGGCAGGGGCAGTTGTTGTGTGTCTCTGGATGCGATTCCCTCCACCCAGAAGCAGCCCAAGTAAGACCCTCCCAGGCACAGACATGACTGTCCCTTGACACGCAAAGGAGAACACAGGCTTGAAATGCAAAGTTCATCATCCATGTGTTTCGGGGTCCACATGGCACTGTGGGAAGAGAGCTGGCTTAGGGTCAGCATTTAACTCTCAGCTCAGGTGCTGTTAGCTGCATAGCCTTGGGTGGTGCCCCTGTCTGCGTCTTGGTTTTCCTTATTTGTAGAGACTGGAAAAACAATATGTGCTGACAGAGATGTTGTCAGGACCGAAGAAGCTGGTGTGTGTAAAAATACCAGCGTGATGTGATGTCTGATCCTCACTATGGTTTGGACTCATGGGCACTGGTGAGTTAGGGCAGAGCCAGTGGTTCCCTAAAGTGTAAGGTGAGACCATTTCTCAGCGGTTCCTGCTGGGCTGAGGAGCTCAGTGTCTGGAACCAGCAGGGCTGTGGAGTGGACGGTCCACGCCATGCTCACTGAAGCCCATCCCTGGTTGCAGATGACCCCGGCAGGTGAGCATGGGTGTGGGCTCAGTGCAAGCTGTCGCTGGGGCTAGAAGCTCAGGCTGGCGGTAGTTTCCTGAGGAGGTGTGGGTGGGTGCTGCCCTCTCGCCAAAGATGCTGAGCAGATCCGCATGCCCTCTGTTGCCAAGCCTCAGGCACAAACAGCCACGTTTTCTCCAGCCCCTGGCCACAGCCTCTTAGAATTCAGCTCACTGACCACAGGGATAGAACTCACCAGTGCCCAGATCAATGACAGTGGATGCAAAAAGGAGTGAGTGGTTTCGGCCAAGCATCTCTAAATGGGGACACAAGGATGAGACGTTGAGGTCTAAAGCTTTCCCTTCTCTCTAGTGGATCCCCAAGCCCTAGCCTTAGCCAGAAGGAGAGAGGCTCGTACGTGGTTCCCTCAGGTGGGGCATTACTCGGAAACCACCTGCATTACAAGCCAAACTAGTCCTCCTAATTCCGTTGAGAACCCTAGAAACCTGTGCGCTAACCTTCAGCAATGTTCTCATGATGATGACAGTGTAACTGATGTTCACCGAGCCCCTGGGCTAAATGCTTTACATGGACTTTCTCTTTTAATTCTCACAATATCCCTAGATGGTAGGTACTATTATAATCTCACTTTACAAATGAAGAATTTCTAAGATAAACCTGAAGCAACGATATAGGAGCAAAAAGCAGATTTGGTGATGGCAAGCTCGTCCTCCTGTTGGGATGACGTAGGGTTGTAATTAACAAGCAGATACTCAGAATAGCCTCGGTACCTCTAGCAGCTTTCAATCCAAGGCACCCAATTCAGACATATAATAATAATCATGACGACGACGATGATGATGATGATAATAGCTAACGTTTATGAAATGTCTACCATGTGCCATGTATAATGCAAAAGAAAGTGTTTGGCCCCAAAAGACTCTGCTGTTCTCCCTGCTTGCTGATGCCCGAGGTTCGAGGTTGGGAGGGAAAAATGAAGCCCAATGCATTTGAGGAGACCAGTCTCCTTGCCTCAGAATGCCACCTGGTAGTCTTCCAGAGCTGCCCAGCTCCCGTGGATCTTGAAGACGCATTGTTCTGCAGCCCCCATGGTTCACGGCAGGTGGGGAAGGCCAAACCTTCGCTCTGATCAACCAAGCAGCAGCAGACCCTTGCATGGACAAGCTGGACCCCTGAGAGAAACAGGAGGAAGATGCAGCCGGGTTGCTGCAGGGATGCAAAGCACCTGGGATTTGTACCTGGAGACACCAATGGCAACTTGACAGTTTGAATGAGTGAATGAATGAGTGACCGAGTGAGAGGGGGAGAAAAGGGGAACAGGAAGCCCCCAAGCTTACCAGACTGGCTCCTGCACTCAGCAGGTTACGGTCCATTTGAATGGAAACATTCTGCCCCAACCAGCTCATGGAGGTGGAAAACTCTTTGTGTGTATTGCAAATGAGGGTGTCAGTTAAAATGCAGATCCCCAGGCCCCACCCGGGGGCCCGGGAGTCAGAATTTCAGAAGACAGGCTCAGGAACACACAGCTCTAAGCAGCTCCTCAGGTGAGAGCCCCCTGCCTGAGCCACGTGTCATTCTCTCCGCAGTGGGGCGGCTTAGGCTTGGACAGAGGCTGAGCTTGGTCCCTTCCCAGGCTGGTCTGTGTAGGAATGCGATACCGATGCCTGGGCTTCTCCCCAGACGAGGGGGTTTGTGGCTCTGGGGTGAGCTTTCCCTCTGATGTGCATGGGTGGTCAGTGCTGAGCCTGCAATCTCAGCGTCAGGATTTTAATTGGGAGAAGATGGAGGCAACTGGTAACGCTTGGTATTTTAACTTCACCCACAGCCGGTCACTGTCCTTTGGGGTGCCGGGGGAGCCGTGCTTCCCCACCCCCTTGAAGCAGCGGGGGCACTTCCAGGCTGTGGTGAAGTGCCCGTGAGAGTGTCCCCCTGTTGCTGAGCCACAGTGGACGTGCAGCTTGCGTGAAAGCCTTCTGCTGCTTTGGCTTGCCCAGATTTGGGCTTGTTTGTTTCTGTGTTGTAACCTCGCCTCTCCTGACAGGCACTTGTGGTCTAGAGAAAAGTCTTAAAACTAACAATAGTTCTGCATCATAAAACGCTTCCTCCATTACCTTAATAGAAGAATGAGTAAAATCTGCTTTCCTTTCTCACCCTTTCCTCCTGTTTTGTTTTTAAAATGTCACTCTTGACAGATGAAGCCAGCCTTTTGATGCTAAACTGTTTTCCATCCGTTTGACAAGGTGGTGTGGCTGCAAAATGTATTTGGTTCCTGGAACTGGGTTATTTAGTTTGTCCCTAGGAAAGGAGTGTTATGTCAGGCAAAAAATCCAAAACGATTAGAGCAAATGGTGGTCTTTTCTCATGGAGAAAAATGCCTCCAGAAAACCGATTGATCCTTGACTGATAAGCAGGCTGGAGCTCTGCTCCCTGGGCTTTTACAATGGGAAATTTCAATTTAGGGAGAGGTAAGAAAATGCACCACTTATTTTAAAATGCATTTTTTCCAGGGGAAGCTTTAGCAGCTTGATGGTTATGCTGCTTTTTGGAGGATATCTTTTTTTTCAATGTATAATACATTAGACTTACCATAAGCTTCCTGCCAAGGTGAGAGTTTCCATTAAGCATGTGATGATTCTTACTTTATTTAATTTTTGACCTGTAACTTTGGGTAGGCTTAGGAAAGGAAGTGGAGAATGTTAGGATAATAGAAATGACTTTATTGAGTTCAGCCGTCCTGGCATTTGCATTTTGTAAAATTTCTGTTCACGCTTCAGGGAGAAATAATTCTAAAATACTGGTGAAGAGTAAGCATCCCTTACAAAAATTCAATACATATTTTAGAATTATTTTTCTAGCTCCAAACTGCTATTTAGGGTTGAATTATTGTATAGCTCTTTTTCAAGAGCCAAAACTCACTTGACAAGGGGCAATATGATTTTTCTGAAATATTTTATGGGAATGTTAAAGAAGCTGAAGATACTCAAACTCCTGTAGAATAGAGGAAGAGGGGGTTGGCAGTGACTTGCTCTCTCCAAGGCGCTTTCTTTAGCACGGGGTAGAGACGAACTAACTGAGATCATGCTCCACACTTCCTCCAGAGCAGCCAAGGTTCTCTGAGTGGGGAGGGGCTTCAGAGGGCCTTGAGCCCCTCGCCTTTATGCTGCCCATCCCAGCAGGCCAGCAGCCTCCTTGGAGAAGCTGCAAGGGCAGAGAGTTATTTCAGTTCTGAGGGTGCCAAGGGGCTGCCTCCCAGGGGTCGATGGCTCCAGGCAGCCTGTTGTCACCATGTGTGCTCCAGCTGTGCCTCAGTAGCCCGGAAACTTGTGCCCTGCTGCCTCCCTCTCTTCCTTCTTGGTCCATGCTCTTTAGGAAAAGGTATGTAGCACCCAAGAGGGAGGAGGCAAAGTAAGACGGACTGTCTGTGCGGCTGCCCCTGCCCGCGGACATGGAAGCTCCTGTTGACTCCTGCGCCCCTCCTGGGTCCCCTTCACCTCCTGACTGCTTTAGGCTGCCCGCCCTGTCTCTTTTTGGGAGCCGCAGGCATCACTAATGGATGGATGCTTGTGTCCTGCAGGGTGGCTCTGGGTCCACAGGCCAGGAGGGGTCCCAAGTGCGCCCCATGGAGACGGGATGGTCCGAGGGCAAACTAACAAGTCCACTCGCCCACTCCCTCCATGTGGGTCCACCGAGCTTCCCTGTCTGCCACCCTCTCCTCCCCCATGGTAGAAGGGAAGGAAGCGTCCCAGAGGACAAAGCTGGAGAAAAGGGAGGGGGTGGTAGGGAAGGAGGGGTTGGGGGAGGGGGTAGGTCTCCACAGACCTCACTGCCTCGTGCCCTCGGTGCAGCCTGGCAGCTGGCTCAGCCTGCTCTCTTGACAGGGCCAGCCCCCGAGGCCTCCGCCTTCCACTCCATGGCAAACGGACTTACAGGAAATAAGGGAAAAGCCCACTGCTCCCCTTGCTGTGAAATTGAGCACCCCATCCTTGCTTGGCCTTGAGAGGGGCGGTGAGCTCCTTTCCCTCGGCCCTCAGGGAGGGGGCACTGCCTCTGGTTCCGTGCCCATTTCCCTAGCACCTGCTGCTTTTCCAAGTGCTGTCCCAGAGAGCCCACCTCTTAGCCTAGAAAGCAGTGGAAAGGGACTGGGCACCTTCTATGCGTCTACCAGGATTCCGAAGATCGTGGTAGGAGTGAAGTGTGGCAAAGTGCCCGGTTCATTTTCTGGCTCCAAATGAATTCCCTCTTTGTTGTACTCTCTTTAGCAGTCGTTTAATTGTATTGATCATGTTGTCTACTGGTACTGGGGCATGAAAAACAGGCAAGTGTTTGCTGAGGCTCCTATTTGGCTCTTTTAAGTTTGACTTAAATGTGGTGCTGGGGGAAGCGGCTGTGGCTCAGTCAGTGGGGCTCCCGTTTGCCATATGGGAGGCCCCTGGTTTGGTTCCCGGGGCCTCCTGGTGAGGGCAGGCCCGCCCGCGCGGCGTGGTTGGCTGACCCGGCGAGCGCGGGCGGCAAGGGGGGGATAAATGAATAAATAGATAAAATCTTTAAAAAAAAATAAAAAATAAAATAAAATAAATAAATAAATGCGGTGCTGGCTCTTCTGTTTGAGTAGCAGCACCAGTGTCTGCTCTCCACTGGGCACCAGGCAGCGGTGGCGAAATGATTGCCTTCACAGTAAACACAGAGGCTCCAGAACCATCCGCAGCTCAAGTCGCAGACCTCCCTCGATCCTCTAAGCTTTCCATGTGCACCTGGAATAAGTATGGGTGCTGTGTACTAAAACGAACACAAGAACAAGATGCAATTTCCCCAAAGTAGTCGCTCAAGACACTATGGTTCAGCAGAACAACGACAGGAAGGTTGAGAGATGGGGGGCCACTGGCACGCTCGAGGGAAGTCAAATGGAGACGGAGTGGGGTGGCCGGGGCGGTGACAGGCCCTTGGGAATCATGTTTCCTGCTAACCTGCTCCCTCCTCCCTCCCCAGGGTAGAGGGGGCTGTCCATAGCATATAGGGAGTCTGTGGGTCCTTCTGGAAGCTCGGCTACATTGTTGGGTGTGAGCAGTTGGCTCTGCTGGTAGGAGGTGGTCGGACCTGGCTGCTCCCCTTGGGGGGTCCCCACAACCCCAGGCTCTCCCCGGGAGGCAGCAGTGCATTGCCTCTCTCCCAGGGCCAGGGTAACTGAGAGTGGTCAAGGTTATCAGTCCTCTGTGTTTTCTGTACGTGGGGAAGTTTCTAGCACTCATTTACCAACTGCTCGTTTTGGTCAACATGTTGGACTCCACGATCTCAATCTACGACCCTTTCCAGGAAAATCTGAAATGGGCTTTTCAGGATGGCCGTGATGGCTTCCTCATGGATGCCATTTGCTGTACCCCCAAGTTGGACCCTTTCGTTGGAGGCTGAGTTGCTTTACGTGCCAGCTTGGAGGAAGGAGGGTCGTCTGTGCCTCAGGCACTGAAACCGGGTCCAGTGGTACAGTGAGCAGCTCATAAGCTTTTAGGTTTGCATTCAAGCTGGGGGAAGAAATAAGAATCTAGTGTTGGGGACCTTCCCACCAGGCAGCCTGCTGCTGGCATGCTGCCTAGGGGCAAGAGCCTCCAGCCTCTGTCACCTGCCAGCAGGACCCTCTTGCTGGCCAAGGCGGGGCAGCTCATCTGACGTCCACGGGCTCACTCCAGGCTGGTTCTCCTTCCTCGTTCTGTGCTTTCCCTCCTCCTTGGAGAATGGATGAGAGCAACCCTCTGTCAACCTACCCCCAAGGGCCTGCGCTTTTGTACCTGGAACGGCTTGCATATTCCTCCTGGGAGAATATTGGAATTAAGCCTGGATAAATATGGCTTTATTGCTCTTAAGCAAAATACCTAGTGAAGCCTTCAGGAGCATTTCTGTGTTTGGGGCTTTGCCCATTAGGGCAGGCCCCCTCTTATGTGTGTATGTGCACGGCCACTGTTCAGCTTAGACCTGCTCAGAAGCACCTTCTCTCCCCGCGTTCTGGATCTTTCCTTCTGGCACACATGTGCTCAAGTCCCTTAACCACATGCCACACTCTACCTCTCATCTTCGGATTCTAGAATCTGTGGTTTTAAAACAATGTTCTGAGGCTCTGAGGTCTGGCAGTGGCCGGGCAGCACCGTCTGCAGCACCGTCTGCCGGCTGTGCTGCGTGCCCTGGCACGTCCGGCACTTTACTTCTCTGTGCTGCTTATTTCTCACCTGTCAAGTGAGGCTGTAACTGTTCTCCAAACTCAAAGACTTAGCGCGAGCCAAGGACTTAGACCAGTGTCTAGAACATAGCAAGAGTTTATTAAGTCCTGGGTTCTTATGAAGGTCTAAAGTCCCTCTATTGGCATTTTAAAATGGAAAGGATTGGAGATGAACTGAACAATAATTAAAATGGGAGCCACTGAGCTCCCACATCTGGTGATGGTATATTGGAGTCCCCCACGGAGCACAACAGAGGACAGGACACAGAGACAGGACAATGCCCTTTGAAGGCAGTGGAGAGCTACCAAGGTCTATGAGACATACAGAGATAGGATTCTGTTTTCCAGAGCTGCTTTCATCAGGCGTATCTGCAGATTCTGAAAACAATGGCTCAGGGACTGAGAAGCTGATCGCGTTTTCAACAGGTGCCTAGACTGGGAAGCCAACATTTGAAGTAAAACTCTGATCAGTGAAAGAGCCAGCTGTAATCTCTAGGGCCAGCACTAAAAGAATTGTGAAAGAATGTGTAACTTTCAAGGTAATAGAGATAAAAATGGAATAGTAAAAATATTTAATGAATCCGAAAGAGGGCAAGTAAAGACAAAGAAACATAGAAGAGGTGGAACAGATAGAAAGCAAAAGATAAGACTGTACATTGATTTCAAATACAGCAGCACCCCAGGCTTTGGTTTGGGGCCTCGAAGGTTTGCAACTCTAGAAAGAGGATAAACCCAAAATAGAGGCGCCCACAGGAACTGGCTTTAAACCTTCTCAATCTCAGATTGAGTTATGGGATCTATGGTTACTAGTACCCAAAATTCTGTATGTGCAATAATATCATTCAAAAATTAAGGCAAATAAAGACTTTGAGCCAAATAGAAAATTAGCATAGACAATAGAAAAAGAAATACAAATGGGTATTACTCAGGCAGAAGAAAAATGACCTCAGATGGAAGCTCAAGGACAGAGAAAGGACAAGAGCAAAGAGAGAGGCAAAGGTGTGGTTATATTTGAAAGAATATTGAGAATACTCACATTTTGTGGGGTTTAATATACATAAAGACTTAAAAAGCATAGGTTTGGTGATGGATGGTGGTGATGGGCGAGTGACACTGTGAACCTAATTAATAGCACTGAATTACATACGTGAGTGTTGTTGAAAGGGGGAAATTTAAGGTTGTATAAATAGTACTAGAATAAAAATTAAAAAAAAAATCCATGGAACTGCACAACACAGTGAGCCCTAAGTTAAACCATGGACTATAGTTAATAGGACAATCATAAAAAGGCACTTTCATCATTTTTAACAAATGTACCACCCCAATGCAAGGTGTTAAATACGGGGTATTATATGGAACCCTGTATTTCATACAGGATTTTTCTGTAAATTCACAACTTCTCTAATAAAAAATACATGAAATCAATAATGTATAAGTTGGAGCATTAATGGAGCTGAAGTGTAGGAAAGACTATTTTCTAGAAAGTGGTAAAGTTACCAATTTACTAATTTATATTAGGTTTTGATATGTAAAGAATGCATGTTGTAATCTCTAGGACAAACACTAGATGAATAGAAAGAACTAGTAACTACCCACTTGTTAGAGACAAAAATAGAACAATCAAAATATTCAATGAATCCAAAGGAGAGAAAAAGATAAAGGAACATAGAAGAAGTGAGACAAATGAAAAGGAATAAGATGGGATTGTAGATTAATTTCAAACATATCAACAATGACATAAATTGGATTCTGATTATTGAATTGCATTCAAAGATGGTCCAGATGGGGAAGAAAGAAAAGCAATTACATGTTGCACAGAAGAACCATACCTTAAATGTAAGGGCATTTTGAAATTAAAGGGATGGGAAATACACTCCAATGAAATACAAATAAAAGTAGTGTAGTTCTGTTAGTATCAGACACACAATACTTAGGGACATAAAGTAGTTACAGAAATAAAGTACCATGAAAATAAATTTATGATAAAGTTTCAAATAACCAGGAAATATAATAACTCTAAATTTGTAAGCATTAAATAACAGTTTCAGAATATACAAAACCAAAGTTGACAAAACTAAAAGGAGATATAGAAAACCATAATCATATTGGGAGATTTTTAATACAACTCTCTCAGGAACTAACAGAACAAGTGGACAAAAAATCAATAAGAATCAATAAGATTAGAAAATTACAATATGAAACTTACCAGATATATATGAAACATTGCAGCCAACAACTGCAGAATATACATTCTTTTCTTGTGAACAAAGAAAATTTCCAAAATTGGCCATCTATCCCGATACGGTAAGTTTCATTAAATTTGAAAGGCACTAGTTCATACAAATCTTAGTGGAATTAAGCTAGGAATTAATAACAAAAGGAAAATTGGGAGATGCTCATATGTTTGGAAATTAAGTAATACCCTCATAATTAAAGCATGGTTTGAATAAATAATCACAGTGAAAATAAAAAAAATTGTAATTGAATGATTACAGCACCAATTTTTTTGTGTGTGTGCAACTAAAGCAGTAATTAAAAGGAAACTTACAGCCTTAAATGCATATCTGAGGACAAAGCTAATAACTAATGACCAAAGCATTTACCTCGGGAAGAAAATTAAACCCCAAGAAAGTAAAAGGAAGGAAATAATTTGATATGATTATAAATTAATGAAATAGAAAATACATGTGCAATAGAGAGATTGAACAAAGTCAAAAGCTGTTTTTTTGAAAATACTAATAAAATTGATGAACTCCTGGTGATAAGGATGAAGAAATTATCCTGAGCTACCAAAGGGGACTTTGCCATATATATTGCAGCCATTACAAAGATCAGGGGAGGGCAATCATTTTGAACAATTTTATGGAAAAAAAATTAACATTTAGATGACATTATCAAATTCCTGCAAATGCCATCTAAAATACTGACCCAAGAAAAGTAGAATATCAGACTATACTTATCAAAGTTAAATACCAAACTTATAACTATAATTTAACACACGCACCCCAGTCCATGCTCAGTTGGTTTCACCAGCAGATTCCATCAAACTCTTATTGAAGAGGAAGCACCAATGCTCTGAGAAGTATTCCAGAGAATAGAAAAAGAAGAAACAGTTCATAGTTTGTTTCATAAGAGGCAAAGAATGTGAAAAACCCAGATTCGACAGGGACATTATGAAAAGAGAAAAATAGCATCCACCCTCACTCACAAACATTGATTTTAAAATTTCAAGCAAAATATTAGCAAACTGAGTCCACTAATGTATAAAAAAGATAATAGAGCATGCCCAATTTGTGTTTCTTTTGCAATGTAAGATTGGTTAAATATGTGAAAATCAATCAATGTAACTCAACATGTTTTCAGAATAAAGGAGAAAACTCATGATATCTTAACTAACAAAAAAAACCCACATGTTATCAAAACTCAGCAAAAAATAAAATGAAGGGATAAAGAAAATGATACATAAAATGTCATATTGAGTAGAAAAATATTAAAAACTTTCCTCCCATAATTGGTAAAAAAATGAGAATGCCCTTTGTCGCCACTTCTATTTAACATTGTAGTAGAGTTCATAGCCTGTGCAATAAGGAAAGGAAAAGAAATAAAATTTATAATTGGAAATGAAGATGACGATATAAAACTTTGGTTTTTTGGTGATGACATATTTGTATACACACATACACACACACAAAGATCTATACTGAAACTATTACACTTAACATTGATTGAGCAAGGACACTGAAGTCAAAGTAAATGGCATTTCTATATACTACCAATAAAGTTAAAAATCATTTCCATTTATAATGGTATTAGCTAGACTAAAGAAACAAAATAGACTCGAGAAGCAGACCCACACATGCATGGACACTGGATTTAATTCAATGGAAGCACTGGAAAGCAGATAGGAAGAGAGGGTCTTTGCAATAAATTGTACTAGGTCAACTGGATAGCCATGTGGAATAAACAACAAAACTTCAGCACTAACTAATCACATAAAAGAAATGCCAGCCAAATTTTTGATATAAATGTGAAAGACAAAATAGAATTAAATTCTTTCCATTAAGGAAAATATATAGAAATTAGACTATGTTAAAATGAAGGACATCTGTTCATAAAAGAAGGTTATTAAGAGGGTGGAAATCAAGCCACAAGGTGGGAAAAGATATTTTCAACACCAATAACACAAAAATGCCTCATGTGCAGAATGGGGAACAGCTATCTGTCAATCAATAGAAAGGGAGGGAGACTAAAATCTGTGTCCAACTATGGTGATTCTTGCTATTATTCTGGCGTTCTGCTATCAAAATCCACTAGATTTTGTCTAGAGACATGTTCAGACTCTTCACGCTGAATCATATACTCACCTTTCCCTTCTGAACTTGCAATCAGGGTGCAATTTTGTTAAATAGATTCATGTAGTCCAAAGTCTAGCTTTCCTTAGTTGTGGTTGTGCCTCCTGACACCCCACCTGTCTGCTCTTTTCTGAACATATTCCACACAATGTCATCCGTTGTGACTGAGTACCCCAATCCTATTCACAAAGATACAGATGAAGCAATTATCTATGCCAAACCCCAGGGACCCCTTGTATTCGTTCTGTATTATAAAATCTGGGTGGGGATCATGTTCAAGAGGACCACAAACATCTTCCCAATTTTTATTAGCTCAATATGGAGTTATAATTCTTTTAAATATAATATTCTTATTTTAACAAAGCCTTTTTTTGCAAATACTTTCATGAAATAATTACAAACACTTTTGAATCACATTATTTTTACTTGAAGCACTTGTTTTTAATCCAATATTTCTCCATTTTTTTTGTCCTTAATTTGATTTATCTCTTGATAATTCACATGTCAGAATTAGATTTCTGGTCACAAACCAGAGGCAGCACATTTTCTTGTGATAGTGTGTGTCTAAGAATATTATTCTGTTAGTCTCACTGTGAAAGCAGAATGATTCTCAGAGTAACTTCAGCAGGTCTGGCGTGTGTAGCCACCATCTCTAGCTAGTGCTCAAGTCTTCTGGGGTGCACTGGGAGAAGCCTGAGGCTCTCCTGACTGTTTCACTCCTCTTGTTCTGTTTTTCTCTTTGGAAACACAGATTATGATAATTTGGAGGTCTGTGATCAGTTTTTATGCTCTGTTACTTAAAAGAGCATAAAACTTTCTCACCCTGGTTTGGGAAGTGCTTACTCTCTACCACTGATTTTTTTTTTTTTTTTTTTTTTTTGCTCTGTTGACTGTGCTCTTAGCTGACTCCAGTGTGGATTTTAATTTGCTGTTTTTGTTTTCCTTGCAGCATCTTCTTATTTACACTCACTGTCTTCTCTCTATTGTGATATCCTCTTGAATCTTATTGGAAATCTGAATCTGATGTTCTATGAAATAGTCTACCTTTTATTTTGTAAACATATTTTGGAAGACTTTTCTTCCAAATCCCTAGCAGATTATTCTTATTTTTTTCAGGCTGTGGAATTTCATTACAAGCCACAGTTAAATTATTTTCTGTGCTTGTTTGCTCTTCTGGAAAAAAAGAGATTCACAGAGGCTCAGATTTGAAACTATGAAGGCCAGAGGTTGCTAGTACAGTTTATTCTTCTGTGTTGTAGCTATGTTCTATAAAGTCATGCAATCACTGATTTAGCAAACATTGCTCCCAGTGGAAATACACTGATGGTTTCCTGTGTGCCTCTGGTCATGTTTTCAATACATAACCTTGTTTTATGTATGTTTCTGATTAAATATACCTGGTTTAATATATATTGTTGATTCATTAGCATTGAATTCATGGCCAACAGCACTATAATTTGTGTCTGAATGAAGCTTATCTAACACATGCATGTTCTCCATAAGGCACACTTAGGAACACTAGACAGCACTTCAGCACTACATTTGGGGGCCATTTTAAACAACAAAATCACCAAAAAAAAAAAAAAATACACAAAAATGAGAAAAAACAGTGCTAACTAAATTGCAAAAAGGATACTTGTTTACAGTCTGAGAGCTTAAACAAGAAGACAGAGTGTCGCCTTGTCCTTCCTCATCTGGGAATGTGCATATGAAGTGATTCAAATTTTTTGCTGCTCCATGTATGTCCACAAATGACCACGAAAGCACCACGAGTATTGATTTTGGGGTTACAAATAAATTTTAGCAAGTAGGCAAATTTGCAAATGTGGAGTTCATGAGTAAAGAGGGTGGACTGTATTTAGCTCCTTTAAAGTCAATTTATGCAGTGGCACTGCAGTCTGTGAGCTCCACAGTTGCTAGCTCTCCTTTTTACATCAATGGTTTTTTTTTTTTTTTTTTTTTAAATATTTTATTTTTTATTTATTCATCCCCCCCTTGCTGCTTGTGCTCGCTGGGTCAGCTAACCACGCCATGCGGGCGGGCTTGCCTTTACCAGGAGGCCCCAGGAACCGAACCGGGGGCCTCCCATATGGTAAATGGGAGCCCCACTGATTGAGCCACAGCCGCTTCCCTACATCAATGGTTTTTAAACCTGAATCTGTGGGTCCCAAGAGGTGGCCCTCAATTCTAAGGGACACTGCTCTTTCTCTTCCTGATTCCTGTCTAATCCACAGCAGTCCATGAAATGTGGAGCTTGATTTGGATCTTGGTTTAAATGTGTGAGAACCACTGCTCCAGGCAATGCATTGAGGCCCCTTGAACCTGGGCAGGAGGGAAATTGCTTTGCCCTTCACGCTGCTGGTAGGATTGCAAACCTGCAGTGCAGAGGCCAAGGGGCTTCTGCAAAGGCTTGTGTCTTGGTCTCTTATCCAGGTTTTACTGCCCATGGCTCCAGGAGAATGCAGCTGTGCAGACTAGAAGCAGCTTGCTTCTGATCTTCCTGTATGGTTTTCCAGAGGCTTTCTTCAGCTGCGGAGGGTGAACATTGGTTCTAGGAGGAGAGAGGAGATCAGAGGGACACATTTTGAGATGGGACTCCTACGAGCCCCCATGTCTCAGAGGAGCACACTTTCCTTACCTGTAAGTGGGTCTCATTGCGGGGGAGATGTGGCAGCTTTTCTTGCTCTCTTATGATTTGCACAGAAGGTGGCATGTGACACTAACGTCACTTCTTAATGTGCCCATTTGATGTGCTTCTTTTGAAAAATGCTTGGGTAGTGTATTATCTTCTTTGGGCTGTCATAACATATGCCACACATGGAGCAGCTTTAAACAACAGGATTTCATTCTCATAGTTCTGCAGTCCAGAAGTCTGAAATCAAGGTGTCAGTTGGGTTGTGATACCCCTGAACCTGTAGGGTGGATTGCCAGCGGTCCTTGGTTTTCCTTGGCTCACAGGTACAGCCCTTCAAGCCCTGCTCTGTCATCATATGGCCTTCTCCCCTGTGTGTGTGTCTTCTTATAAACACACTAGTCCTATTGGATTGATGGCCCACCCTACTCCAGTATGACGTCATATCAGCTAATTACATCTAAAAGATCCTATTTCCAGCAGAAGTCACCTGTACAAGCACCATGGGTCAGGACTTGGACATGCCTTTTTGGGGATACGATTCAAGCCAGACATCCAGTGCCGCACAGCTAGTCAGTATTGGGGTGATACATAGATGGAAACCCCTCAGCTCTAGAGCTGGAGCTCTTGGTGGCATCAGTGCTGTTGACCAGGGAACCAGGACTGGGTCAGCAGCCAGCTCCGCCATGGAGAGTCAGGGAAACAAAGCGAGCACGCGCAGTTCCTTCAGGAGAATGGTGGTGATGTTTTCAGTGTAGGCAAGAGAAGAGGCGCTGTTTTATAATATCAACAGACAAGGGGGTAAGGGCATTCCTTGTAGGTAAAAGAACCAAATTTCTTAGGAGGCAAATGTGTCTCTTCCGTTTATTTCTTGTTATAATAGTGTTATTTCTACCCCTTTAATTTCTCTCATATCTGTCTTTTAAAAAATGTATTACTTTTATTCAAAGTAAAATTAAACGTGCACTTTATTTTGAGCAGCCTATCACTTGAGGTCAAAGGCAAGTACTAGCACCTGTGTAATTATAGTCCAAGGCAGAAAGAGCGCCAATTTCCCCAAAGAAAGGATAATTGGGATGTTAAATTTTTACCTCAAGTCTTCACAGCAGCAGTCCAAAGTTATTACCTTGCACGAGCCCCCGTGCTGACTTTGGTTAGGAAGAGAAGGAGCTCTTATTTAAAGAGGCTTCTTTAGCCTCTTCTGTAGGCGGAAATAAATTCTAGTTTCTTTTTGGGTGTGTATGGCCTTTTCAATGGGAACATGTGAAAAAAGGTTGCATTTCTGCTGTAGACCATTTACGGTGTCTGTTTTATGAGGTTAATGAGAGATGTTGTCTAAAAACATGCACTATGTGAGATGTTTTGTCAAGGCTTGCTCTAAATAATTGCTGTTACCAAGGTCACATGGGATTTCACTTAAATTCATTAAAGCAACACAGAATCAAGGCCCTATGTGATAAAATGATTATTTTCTCACCTTTATATTTCCGTACAGGAGTTGAGAGACTCCAATTAGAGCTTCTGTGAGTGGTGGTGGTGGTGGTGGGGGGCACAGGGATTTGTGCCTGTTAAAATTAAGATTGCATAGAACTGGACAAAACATCTGTTGAATTGTCATTAGCCAAATAGCCCACATTTCATTTGGACTCGTGTTAAAAGAACACATTTGCCAAATAATGAATCAGGCAGATGCTCCAATTACACGATCATATTTGCAAAAACAATTTACTTAAAGTCAGAATGTCATTAGATAGAATGACAGCTAAGTGACATGGAGCCCCATTTTTCCCCTCAGTAAGCGGTGGAGAATTGCCATGACGTGGATGGCTATAAAGTGTCGTGTATTTTTGGCGGGAAATCACATTTCTGACCAAAATCTCCACAAGAAGTAGCCACAGATCTGACCAGTGACATGAAATAAATGTACAGAAGCATACCATTTAAAATCAGAGTCTCTATCCAAGTCCCGGGGAGTGGCACGATGGAGCCTGGCAGCTCGTGCCCTCTATACCCAAGGTGGGTGATGCTTTAATTCAAAATACGAGCTGCTGGGTAGTCTGGGCACCGGGAGGCGTTGGAGGTGACCTCCGTAAGGATTCGGAAGGGAGGGAGCCGGGTTGGTGCCATTTGCTCCTCAAGCCCGCCCCGGGTGGGCGCTCGCAGGACCTGGTGCGCTCTCCTAGCCACCAGGCGGTCTGCGGGTCCACGGTGGTGGTTTTGTCTCTGAAATGGGGGTGATGACCGCACTCGCCTCGGGCTGTTGGAGGGTTGGAGGAGACCCCCAAGGCTCCCAGGAGCTAGCAGACCTTCCTTGGACTTGCTTTGGGCAGGGATGCCGGCACGGGGACGTTTCACGCCCTTCTCCCTCGGTGCCCGCACTCCCGACCCGACCCTGTACACGGCGAGGGCGTCCTGCTGGAAATGACATGCAGCAGGGTGGACGTGGGCAGGCGTGGAGGGGCTGACTCAGAAGCTTTCAAGCGTTCCATTTCCACGCGCTCCACCTGGCCAGCGCAGCCGCCGCCTCGGCCTGTCGCAGGCCTGCTCCGTGGCCCAGCGCTGGCGCCAAGCGGAGGAGGCGGTTGGGGGAGATGGGAGTGCCAGCTGGAGGGCAGGACAGATGGACAGCCCACGTGTGCATCCGAAAAGGATGCAGGGACGACAGCAGCGGCTCCTTGGGCTGCTGTGTGCACCTAATAATATCGTTCAAAATGCTCGCGGAGCTTTACTGGTAAATTGTGGTCAGTATAGTTAGAAATTAAATTTGAAAAATTACTATCTTTGAGCCTGACTTTTTAAAATTGCATTTTTTACAATTACAAAAGTAATATATGCTTATTAAGGAAAATAGCATAAAATTTAGTTTAAAGAATAGCATAAAAGTTAATAAATATTCATAAACACCCCACCACCATCTGTCACTTCCGTGCCTAGAGCACAGCGCTGTTAGTTTTGGCTTTATTCTTTATTTTTTAAAAATACATTCAGGGCAAGTTATGTACTTATTGCCTGTGATGGACGCTGCTCAGACCGCTGATGCCCAGGCTGGGAGGGCCCTAAGGGGCTGTCCCCGGGGCCATGCCTTGGGCCCCGACCTGCAGTCCCTTCCCGAAAGCAGCTGTGCTTTCTCATCTTAAAATCCCAGGCAGGTTCCTGGTGGTGAATACAATTCCCGTCCTCCTCTGACCTCGAACTCTTGTCTGTCTGCCCCACGATACAATGCCACTTTGGAAAATATAAGGTACTCTATGGACCTGACTTAGGGTTTAATTCTCCTTTTCTGAAAGTCGTCAAATGTTTTAATTAAAACATAACCTCTGAAGTTCTTTCTCTGTCTTCAAAACCAAGAGGTAGATTTCCCATTCCAGAGGAGGTGGCGAAAGGGGGGTGTGGATCCACCCATGCAGGTGGGGGACGGCACGCAGAGCCTGAACGTGGGGAGATTTAACCCACCCGAGGAGGAGGCGGTGCTGGAGAGCTGACGGCAGAGACGCGTCCCGGGTGGCTGGCTCCCAGCTGCTGCCTCTGCGCCCATCACTCTTGCCCCACTCTGGGAGCCGGTCCAGCAGAGGCAGGACACACCCAGACCTGCCGGCTGCCAGGTCCGTGTCCCTTCCATTGCCAGGCTCTGTGGTTCCCAGGAAGGCTTCTTTTTCTCCGTTGATGCCTCAATTACCGACCCCGGGGTCAGGTCCCAGCAGGCTCTAAAAACTGAGATCCTTGTATCACGCCACCTGCCTTCCCAGAGCTTATGGCAAAGTGGGGGTGATGGGCACCTCTGCAGCAACCAGAAATAACGTTCTCGTGGCACTTGTTTTCCAAAGCATTATTCTCTCATGGGGCAGAGGGTTCTTCTTCAGAGGACAAGTCCCGGGTGGCAAAGACCGTGGAATCGTTGTGCTTGGGGAGGAGCAGGAAGGCTTCCTGGAAGAAGTGGCATCTGAGCTAGTTCTCAAGGGGAGGGTGTGTCAAGCCCTTCTCTAGCCTTCACCCTTCTCTGGAGGATTTGGGGGTCCAAGTTTTTCGTTCCTTCTGAGAGCTCAGAATTAGATTCTGGCTCGAGGTGTTTTTTATCCCTAATATTTCTTTTAAAACAACTTCAAAGGATATGTTTTAATTACAGGCACTTGACAACTTCTCAGAAAATGAGAATCAAAGTGAGTTTTCAATTCTGAGCTCCCTTGGCTAAGCTAACCAATTCTGGTTTCATGCACTATTTCCACAAAGTGCTTAAATTATGATTCGGCTCTACTTGGTGGACTTTAAAGCTTCAGTGTTAATGGGAATGGAGTCCCAGGCTGCATTCGGAGGTAATTATGTGGAGAGAAATTACTCAGTCTATTTTGGTGTTGGCCCAATATTTGGAATATGTGTTAAACAGTGATAATCAACTTCATCTTAATTGCCTCTGCATTGAGTTACCAGGTGATTAATATTATGAATATAAAATTTTGCTCCGTGAAAGATGTGGCAATGAGAATTTAAGGGCTCATGAGACAGCGGGGAAGGAGCTCAGAATAAGGGCGTGATTGGAGGTGCTAATCTGTTCTCTGCGAGGTTTGTTCTTGATTTTGCCCCTCATCTCAGAAGGTTCTGGCGTCTGTCCCGTCACGAGCCCTGCCTGGCATTTCCCACACTCCAGCCTAAACCTTTCCTTCCCGCTCCCCCCCTCTAAGCATGCCCAGCGCCACTTGCCTGAAATCCCCAACCAAATTATTCCTTTAATGGATCCCACAAAAATTAAATTCTGCATCTCTGCTCTGTTCCTCTGACTCACCTGGCCCAGGTGTTTATGGCATTACCAGGAGAGGAGCTTTCACTTTCCCATTAGTAAAACAGCTGTGAATGGCTGCGCCCACGGGATGGAGTGGGACTTAAATGCAGCCACGAAAGTTCACGCGGCTGTAAATATGTGCACACGTGTAGCAAGCACACAGCTGTGGCTCTGGGAATGGCTTCTCTGCCTGCTGACCGAGCAAGGCTGGCCTGTGCGACACGTGGCGGGTGGAAGCCCCTCTCTGCCCCAGACCCTTGCTTGGCCCTTGTGTGGCTGCTGTCTCGCCCTCCTGTGTCCCACACGGTCCTGAACGGGAGGAGAGCTTCGCCGGAGCAGGGTTTTACAGCCAGGCTGAGGAGGCCCGTGGGGAGCAGTCGCGATTCCTAACCCAGGCGCCGTGGACGTGCCCCTGCCCACTTCCTCTCCAGCTCATATTTGCAGGAAAATGAAAACTGACTGGCTTCAAGTTACAACGCTCATAGCATTCCACTTCCGTGGAAACAGGCACCCGTCTGCGACAGGATGCCTTTGAACGTTCTCCGCCTTTCTGCGCACATGCCCCTCTCCTCCCCGGCCTGGCCTCCAGGTGGGGCCCCTCCAGGAGTCACCATTCCTAAGGCCCCCGTGAACTGCGCCCCCTGGGGTTGTGCAGGCAAGCGGCCCTGACTGCGTCCCGGCCCGATCATTGTGTTCTCCTGCCCCGGGGAGGAAATGCAGGGGCGGGCAGGGGCAGCCCTCCCCCGTGACTTGACAAACACTCCCCGAGCACCCATGGGTGCGGCCATGGCACCCGGGAGCTGCAGGGGTGAAGGGGAGAGGCCACTGCTCCGCCGTGGGCAGGGACCTTGATGGGCACGGCACCGTCCAGGGGGCTGGGAGCCGCCGGGGGACAGTGGCCTCGGGAAGCTGCGTCCCCTGGGCGTTTCAGGCCGGCAGCCAGACCGTCCTAGAGTCACTCCGCTTGCTGACCGTGTCCTCCTCCCCCTGCTCGGAAATGGCCCTCGCCGGCCGAGTGGCTTGATGAGCATCCAGACAGCATGCTCTGAGTGGACATACAGACGCCTGGCAGCAGAGACCGAAGGGCCACGTCAGCTCCTCTCCATCGTGGTGGCAGCCACGTGTCTTCACGCTCCCCCTTCTGTACTTCCAGAAGCACCTCCAGGAGGAGAGGCGAGGAAAGCATTGAGCTCCTCTCAGGCAGTCACCTTGTCTCCCCGTGGCCGCCTGGCCCGGGCAGCCTGGCCGGTGGCCCCCCAGGGACGGCGTGGCGGGGTCAGCTTCAGACTCAGGGGTTGTTTTGTTCAGAGTCCTGCCTGGTCAACACCCTTTTCCTCCCAAATCCATGGGCTGGCTGAGCAGAGTTTGCTGCCAAGTAATCTGTGGTATGAAACATTCGGTATGCAAATCTAAGTTCTTAATTGTCAGCCTTTATTTGCCAACATGGCAAGCTTTTATTTGTTTCTACTATAAACGCGAATCCCTAAAACTCTAAGTTCTTAATGTTTTGAGATTTCAGTTCTGCGCAGTGATGGCGTGTCTAGTCCCAGGTCCACCTGCCTGCGGTGAGTGCTGGCGGGAAAAGGAAGTGCCTTTTGAAGGGAGGCGAGCTCTTGGCACCTCCGGGGGGAGCTTGAGGCTGGAGAAGTCATTTCCCTCCAGCGAGCAGAGGGGCTGGAACGCAGAGACGCTTTGGGAGGCCCAAGTGTGGCCGATTTGGCAAGAGCCTGCTGTGTGCTGGAGCTTTGGTTCTGAAAGCCCCTGCTGGTCCCCGGACGCCCCCACTTTGGGAACCCCGCGATGGGCCTCCCCACACAGTCCGCCTTGGTGAGGGGCCGTGACCCTGAGGGGCTGAGCCCTGCCTCAACGGAGCTTTAAAATCCCTGCGGGGGTCTGTATGTCACCACAAGTACTTGGTGACGCCGGGGCTGTCGTTTAAAGGAAGCCGAGGGCACGTACCTTCAAAGCCCCCTCACTGCCGTCCATCTCGCTCACTCAACGCGCTTTTATCCACAGTTTCAGGTGTGAGGTCACAGCCTCTAGTGCCAGCGACCCCGACTGGGGCTTGTTCCGGGGCTCGTGACGCCCAGACGCGCGTCTCCTGGGCACACGGCCTGTCGAGGGTGGGGAGGGGTCTGCAGTGTGCGGGAGAGGGGGCAGAGAGGGCGACTTGATGGCGGAGACGCAGTGTTAGGTCTGGAGGGAAGCCGAGGAAGGGCGGCACTTTAGAAATCAGGCGGGGAGTCAGAGTCCATACAAAGCCTTCATGAGCCACAGCAGGTGGGCTGTGTGTGAAGTAGCAGCGGCAGCCAAGGGAGTTCGGGGGCCAGGCTAGAAAGGCGCTGGTTTGTGATGCCGTATGCTAGCTTTGCCTTTTTAGGGCCGGCTCTATGGTCCCATGCGCGTTGCTACTCCCCTATTCGTGGGAATGTTTAGGGAGGGAACTGAGCAAAGGCCCTGGTTCCGTATCAATTAGGAATGAGCACCTGTAGAAAGAGGGGGCGGGAGGGGTGGGGAGGCAGGACTGGAGCCCTGGGCCTGACACGCAGCCCGAGCGAGTTGGTCTGCATCGCCCCAAATGAGAGGCTGGGCGCACAAACTGGTGGACGAGTGAAGGGCGCCACGTGCCACGTACCCGAGCTCCAGAGGGGAAGGGCACCACGTGCCACGTACCTGAGCTCTGGGCCAGGAATGTGCTCGTCTCTCCACTTATGAAGCTGAGGGACCTGGCATTTGTTAACACATTACAGTGGAACAACGAAGCATTTCTGTGTCCTGGAGGAGACCTTAAAAGTGTATCTTCCTGAAGCCAGGTTTAAAAATGACCTTTGGGAACCTGCTATTTCTTTCTCTAAACTAAACAAAACAAAAACAGCCACTGTGCCTCAAACATGCTTCAACTTCTCTGTCTTGAAGCTGGTGCCTGTGAGTTCCTTGCAGCTTATAACATCTCCCACGTCTCTCGCCCACCCCCCTGGAAGGGTTGATCCCAAAAATATTCGAGGGGTGAACCGTGAGGGAACCAGCGGCACAGAGGAGATGGGCATAAATCCCTGACCTGGAGGGATGGGGGGCTGTGACCTGAGAGCAGAGGTTGGGGTTTGTGATTTCAGAGACGAAGTCGTGGTCATGGGTGATGGTCACATAAATTGACCGTGTGGCTCTGGAAGGTTCATTAGAGTAGAGTGAAGGGTTTGTTCGATGTGCCATCAGAAGGCCTCTGCCACAAAGGTTGGATTCTTGTAGGTGAAGGTCAAGCATCGCCTGCAGTGCGGGAGCCCCCCACCTTCCATTATCCAGAAGAGCCGAGGGGCGTGAGTAGGAGAGAGTAAGGACGGAGCTTTGGAGAATATGGATGGGGGGCTGTCCTGGGGCTCATGCTCACAGCCTGGAGCCTTTCTGAGGTTCACTGTTTTACTCCACGTGGTACCCCAGGGGGTAGGTGCCACACGCTATCTGGATTTGGTTGATGTGGAGAACTGGGGCTTGGACTGGCTAAGTGATGTCCTCTGGGCCACACAGCCAGCAGGTGGGAGAGGTGGAGTCTGGTGCGGAGGTGGGGGCTGGAGCCGGAGAGTCTGCCACCTTATTGGTGTGGGGAGCAGGCGGGGAACAGACTGACCAGCATGGGGACCTGGAGCGGTGGGGTGCTGTGGGGGCTGCGAGACTGGGGGGCAACTCCTCACTATCCCCTATTTCTTGCTTCGTCACAGTGCTTTCTTCTCAGGGCTGGGGACCCTGTTTCCAGTGGGAGAAGTAGCACGTTGGTTGGAGTCGATGTGAGTTGACCTGCGAGCACACTGAAGATCCATTCTTCTCTGGTAACTGTGCTTCCCTTATCAGATAATTAGGGTCCTATTTGCCTAGCTTAGCAAATCTCTATTTGGAAGATGAGGGATTAGGCAGATTTAGATTGCATGAAGCCTGTCCTTCTGCTGCGAGCTGGCTCCTGCTTAATCCAGGATGCAGCAACAGTGCCAGAAGTTCAGTTCCTATGGCACTTTCTCACTCCTCCTAATTTCCCTGCTGATGCCAGCTCAACTGCAGCTGCTATCCCAGAAGAGCTGGGAACAGGCCCTTCCTGCAGGATCAGGCAGTGGGATTCAAGGTTGCTGTCTAGTGCAAGCTTTGCGGTAAGCCCGGAGGGAAGGCCGTGGGAAGTGGGCAGCGCACAGGGCTGTACACCCTGCCAAGGGGGCCAGTGATGCCAGGGGAGGACAATACAGGGTCTGCTCCCTCCAGGCTCGGTCTTGACAACTCACCTGCCCAAATCTGCATACTGGTGCCAGGTGAGCAGGAGAAGAGTCTGCAGCAGGGTTGAGGGAGCACAGAGGAGTCTGCATGTAGGGGTCTGAGGAGCACAGAGAGGGGTCTGAGCGTCAGGGTTGAGGGAGCACAAACAGGATTCACAGCTGGTTTCTGGGGTGTGGGTGGGTACCTTCTCAGCCCCCTGCCAGGTGGGAGCCTTGTGGAAGCACCCATGGGCGGCTTATCCTCCAGCAGTGCTTGGAGGGTTGGGACAAGGGGGCTAGATGACGCCCAGCTTTCGGATCCCAGTCCACACCCCCCGACCCCCTGAGATGGTTCCCTCGTCTGTTTGCTGTTTGGTTTTGCTGGTTTTTGCTCATTGTTTGCGCTCGTGATCTGCTTGTTGTTTGCTCTTGTCTGTTTGCTTTTACTTTAGGAGGCACTGGAAATTGAACCCGGGACCTCCCGTGTAGGAGGGGTGCTCAGCTGCTTGAGCCACATCCACTCCCTGCTCATTTGTTTTTACTCCTTGTGTACTGGTTGTTTGCTCATTGTCCTGTTTGTTGTTTTTGCTCATTGTCTGCTCGTTTTTTCTTGTTGTCTGCTTATTGTTTTTGCTCGATGTCTGCTTGTTTTCTGCTTGTTGTTTGTCTTCTTTAGGGGTCATTAGGAGCCGAACCTGGGACCTCCCATGTGGGAGGCAGGGGCTCAATTGCTTGAGCTACATCTGCTGCCCCTCCCAGGCCACTTTTGAAGACTCGGTCTCCCTCAGACCTAGCAGTCAGCTTAGCACATTTAGGTGACTCCAGAGGAAGAGCGATCTTGGAAAACTGGCTCCCCGTTTTCATCGTAGACTCTGCCCAAACCTACCTCACTGTGCTGAGCCTTCCCATGCCCACTCCAGGTACTGCTTCGCCTGGCTCTAAGGTGGGTCTGGACTTTGGCTTGCCCAGAGGGATAGGAGAGATAAGGCCAGGACAAAGGCTGCATCCTCAGCTCTGGAGAGCAAGATGAGGCAGGCTGCTGGTTGGAGTGTCAGCCCACAAACCCACTGGGACTCATCGTGGGCTTGTTCCAGAACCTTCTTTAGAGATGATGCTGGGCGGTTCATACATTCAACTGCATTTCCTGGGTGCTCACTGTGGGCTCGGCACCGGCCCAGTCCACCTTATAGCTGTTCGCTGGCTGAGGCTGTGTAGGAACCTGGGGCAGTGGGCTGGGGGCACAGGGTAACGTCCAGATGGTGGCCCCAGCTGTGCCAACAGATGAACCACGAAGTCTCAGAGCCTCGCCTGCGTAAAAGCTCATTTCTCACTCACTTCAGGGCTCCGTGTGCCATGGGGAGGGGACGCTCGGCTCCACGCAGTCATTCAGCCACCAGGCCCCTCACGCCTGCAGCAAGGGGCTTTGGAGTCACCTGGCACACTTCCCCCAGAGTGGAGATGCGAGAGTGGAGGGTCTCCCGGGGGTCTGGACGTGGAGGCATCTCTGTGGCTGCGTGCCACGTGGTAAACGCAGCCAGCGGGGCCTCAAGGATGGGACAGCAGAGCGTGCCGGGGCCGAGTGTCCACACAGCACAGGTGGGCAGGGCGTGGTCCAAGCCATGCGGGAGCTGCCCGTTGTCAGATGGCGGGAGCTAGGGAGGCAAGCGCTGCAGCGACACGCCTGCTTCTAGAATTTAGAGTGATGGCTGGCTGAAGCGAAGGCTCCTGAGGGCAAGCAATCCATTGCAGGGAAAGGAAGGGGAGGGGAGGAGCCAATCCAGCCTCCCAAAGACAGGTGCTCCTGTCCCCCGGTGGGACGATGCCCTGCTGCTGCTCTTTGTCTGTGTGCTTTATTATTTGAGCTTTTCTTTAGCAATTGACCAGGCTTGTCTAGTTCTTTCTTCCACGGTTTTGCCTCTGTGCAGAAATGACGTGTTTCCTGGAGCACTGCTTGGATTTTAATTATGACACTCAAAACAAAGCAGCCCGTGGGGTTAGCAGCCCAGAGCCGTGCTGGTGGCACAGGTGGAGGGCTGCCAGGTGTGCCAGGAGACTTGGGAGCGAGACAAAGGAGTCAAGTCCATTGACAGCTCCTCGTCCCTCCCCTCTAAAGAGACTTTGTAGCAAGGGGCCATTGTGCATGAAATGACTTGAGTGCTTGTTTATTTTTCCCCAATAACTGTCCTTTGGTTCTTTAAGGCAATATCACAAAACCTCAGTAGCTTTTAAAATAGCAGTTACGGCATTTGGACCTGGACTAAGTGGAAGATGCAATTCTGCGTTCAGTTATTTCAAACTGCAAAAAGAAGCTGATAGGATGTAATAAACATGGACTGCGGTTGCTCATTAGCCCGAGAAGACCGTCTGGAACCAGCTAGAACGCACGTGCCCAGGGTCCCCAGGGCCCCATCCTCCGTGGCTGGTGGTGGTTCTTACTGTTTGGTGGTTAAGTGGGCGCAGTAAATAAGTCAAGCCAGTCCTGCGCCCGGCAGGTCCCAGGCCCCCGGCTGGACACGAGCAGGGCATTCTGCCTGCACCCAGCACGTTCTCCCAAACCAGTTTGTGTCTTGGTTCCTCCGTCACGTGAAGCCAGGACTTTGCACTTTATTCCAGGAGCAAAGTTACCACAAACTGTCATTACGTGACAATTATTTGGCTGCTACCGTAGGTAAAAGGGGAGCTGAGAGCTGGAGGGTGAAGACACCTCCCCTGCAGGCTCCGCAGAGCGGGGCTCCCAGGCTGGAGACCCCGGGGTTGGCCAGCAGATGGTCCTGGCAGGAAGACGGCAAGGCCACCCTGGGGCGCCCCGGGGCATTGCCTTGCTCCGGGGGTGGCTGCCTCCTGGCCCTGCCTTCAGGGCTTGTCCATCAGCAGGCACTTGCCTCTGGGGGCAGAGTGGTGCCCGAGTCATTGCTGAAACCTGCAGAGCAGGTGTCGGGAACGTCTGTCCCACTGCCTCGGACTCTGCTGAACCCTCCGTAGCCAGGTCAGCTGGACGGCCGACACCGGCCCCTGAGTAAGCGGATGGAAGGAATGAAGCTGGTGGGTCAGCTGGGGTCGCCCTGGCAGCTACGGCCACTGCGCAGTCCCACGCGCCAGCCCGGGCTGGGGCTGCCCCTGCTTTATGGACGTGGGTTGATGCCTACCAAGGCTTCTGGAGGAGGCCCCGTCTCCACCCTGCGGAAGCCAGCGCCAGGCCGGGGAGGCCTCTCCTGCCTGCGGCGGGTAGGAGCCGGGCCGGGACGCCCCTCCGCGTTGCTGCAGACCCCCCTCCCCCCGCGTGGTCCCGTTGGCGCAGCAGGCAAGCACGCGGGGGCGCTTGGGGGTGCCGCCGTCCTGCGAAACAGTGGCCCCGCCCTCGGGCAGCCAGTTTGGGTGCTCGTCACGGGTGCCTGCACTCCTGGGGTGGAGGCAGACCCTCGGGGGGCGCCCGTAGACCTGGAGCGCTGTAAGGAAACAGCTCCTCACTCTTTCCTAAACTGACCCCGGAGCAGCCTGGGGTCCTCCCCCGCCTGTCCGTGTGAACCCCTTTCTGGCTGGCGCCGCCCGAGCTGCTGCTGAGCAGTGGGTGGGACCCTCCAGCCTGGGCGCCTGCTGTGAGCGCTCTGGGTTCCAGCACCTGGATTCCGGACAAACAGGGCAGAGACCTCGCCCAGAGGCTACGCTGGTACCCCGTACAAGTCCTTTAAGTGATGACTTCTGTGTGGATTTTGGCACGTAGCTTGGGAGAAGTTTGAAATGCTGAGTGATGTTGCTAAAACCAGACTCCATCATCATCTACACATTTTACACGTACGTGTTTTCTCAGTTCATATAAAAACAACAACAAAAAATGGACCCACTCCCGCTCCAGCAGTGAGGTATATGCTCGTCTGAAGGTAAATGGACCATTTGGAGAAATCAGCTGCGCCTACTCATTAGATAATGCATGTCTAATAAGATTTTAGTTTTATAATTAATATGTATATATTAAAATGTAGATAGTATACTTATGTTGTTTTAATTCATTGTGCACTGGTGATAATCGCAGAGAAATTTAACCCAGAAGAAATTTATTGCTAATACTTAGGGTCTTATGGTCACTGGAAATGAAAAATAAATATTCTGTATCCATATTCTTGTGCAGAGAAGTATGCTAGGATGATGAATAACACAATCTCAAGCATAAACATTTATTCCATTGGGATAACAGTCTCTGGGAGAAGGGGAATAGGAATACAAGTTTAAGAGGAAGGAAAAAGAAATACATAAAATTTCTGGCTGTTAAAGAAGAGCCTGCTCTTGAATTTTTAAAATGGGTGATGGTGGGTATGAAACGGCTTTCTGTTTAAATTCCATTTGGTGCCGTTAAGAGAGATGTAATGGTTTCATTTTTAAATGTTAATATTTACAAGATGACACAAATTACATTCTACTCTGCCGTGAACTTGTGATGAACATCTTTTGGTGTCAACTTACAAATTCCGAGGGGCGTGTGTGCAAATGGGCGGTGGCCCCTGGTGGATCGCGTTGAGCGATCAGCTGGCCCCTGGACTTCCACGGCCTTTCCACACCCTGGTCCTCTCCTGGGAATTGCCAGCCCTGCCCTGCCTCTTCCTTTTCGGACTGAGAGTCTTTCCACGAACGCGAGGCTGAAGGACAGACGACGGCCCACCCAGGGTGGCCGGTGCTGAGGTCCGCGGTGAGCTGTGGGGTTAGCGCCCCTCACTCTGCAGGTGGGTGCCGGCAGCTCTCTGCCTGGACTGACCCCGTTGCCAGCCCTTTCCGAAGTGAGCCTGATGTGCCGCCACAGAGCCCCACGCCCCCAGCCTGCAGGAGGTGCGAGGCCATCTCCGGGAGGCAGATGGGGACAATGCTGTTTTTAGGTTTGACTTGAACAAGGTGTTTTGGCTTCTTAGCTCTGAAACAAATGCCAGGTAAAGCGCTGGCCCTTGGCACCAGAAGCTAGGAGGCCGGCTTCCTCCCGGGGCGGTGTCCGCCGGCTGCCGGCATCCCTGGGGTTCCTTGGCTTTTCCGTCACATGGCAATGCGTGTGGCGGCGGCGCCTCCTTTCTCTTCCGGTTCTGCTGACTTTCAGCTCTGTCTGCTCTTTCTGTGTCCAAATGCCTCTGCCTAGAAGGACGTCAGCCTATGGGACTAGGTCGCCCCCACTCGGCGTGGACACACCTGAACTAATAGCATCTTCCAAGGTCCTGTTACCAAATGAGTTCACACCACCCAGCCCAGGGCTTGGGAAGTGAACGTGGCTTTTGTGGGGACGTAACTCAATTCCCAGCACAAGGTGTTAACGAGCTTTTTCAGGAAGATGTTTGAGGCTCAGAGAGAGAGGTGCTGCCTTCTTACCTCCCGGGCACATCGAGGCTGCGCTGCTCATTTGTGATTTCAGCGCGGTTCTCCCCCCTTCCTCTTTGGTTACCTGGCTTGCAGTTTCCAGAGCAGGCAGAGCGCTGTGTAACATCCCTGGGCAGCAGGACTCCAGGGAGGGGCCCCTGCCTTCACCCGCTCCCGTTGGGGGCTGCGTTGGTTCAGGACCTGCCCCAGGATGTCGGATGGACTCACGGCCACTGTGTTTCCTGCCCAGGGTAGCCCAGACTCCAGCCCTCAGCAAACGTCAGTGGCGTCATTTCCACCCAAGTTGACCCTGCTGCTCGTGGAGAGGGCAGGACCTGAACACTGAACCAGATGTACAGCTTCCAGAAGCACCCACTGCACACTGGATGCGATTATATTTTTAATTTTTACTTTTAACAAACTTTTAATTTTAGAATAGTTTTAGATTTACAGAAAAGTTGCCAAGATATACAGAGGGTTCCCACATACCACACAGCCCGCTTCCCTTACTGCTCACACCTGATGTCCCCCCGGTACATCTGCCACAACGAATGCACTGATATTGATGCATTACGATTAACTAAAGTGCAAGCTTTATTCAGAGTCCCTTGATCTTTCCCTAATGCCCCTATTCTGTTTGGGACCCCACCCAAGACCTCACTCCATTTTGCGTCGTGCATCTTTAGGCTCCTCTCGGCTGTGATGGTTTCTCGTCCTTGTTTGTGACGACCTTGGCAGTTTCACGCTGTGGGCAGGTGTTTTGTAGAATGGCCCTCGACTGGGCTTGGCCTGCCGAGTTTCTCATGGCAAGCCGGGGGCAGCGTGTCCCAGGAGGAGGCAGCAGAGGTAAAGCGCCATTTAGCCACACGCCATTGGCATGCCGTTCCTGCTGCGCTGGGCCGTGCCTGCCAGGTGTCTCCACTGGGAAGCCTCCCTTTTGTGAAGGACAAGTCAGAGTGGAGTGTGCGGGCCACAGCATTTTATTTGGGACAACAAAGTTTGCTGCAGCAAAGGAAGCCAGAACGGAAGTAGCTTTGGGAGTCTAGGGATGGCGAAGGATTTTCACAGACATAACAAGGTTAGCTTGACTCCTATTGATTGGAGGAGGGGCTGTCCGTCTTAGAGGGGCGGGTTTAGGGCAGGTGGGCTTTATTCTGAATTGGGTCAAAGGTAATGAACTAGGGCCTTGATTGGCTGTCTGGGCTGACTGCCTGGGTGGGGATTTCACATTTCAGAAAGTAAGGACACTCTGAAGGTCATGGGTTATTTTTTCCTTTTGTATTTTTTGGCTCTGAGGGGGCCCAGGGCTTCCTCTACACGTTTTTTCACCTTTTCTCCGTTTCCATGCTTTGCTCTTTGGAAGGAAGTTCCCGTGTGCAGCCCACTGACGTTATGCTCACCTCCTTGATGGGAGGGGCCTGGTGGAGTCCTCCTGCCTCTATGTCTGTGGTCCCCCCTTCCCTCGGCCAGAAGCAGAGAGGGGCCGGCTGGAGCAGAGGAGGGGACCCAGCCCTGTAAGTGGCGGCTGCCTTGGCTTCCACAAACCGGGTCTGAAGACAATAGACACGCGTCGCCTCCCAGCTGTGGAGGCCGGAAGTCGGAAATCTGTAGGGCCTTCCTTGCCTCTTCCTATTTCCTGGGGGCGGCAGTCCGTGGGCTTCACCCCCTTCTCGTCGACTCATGTCCTGCCCAGGCCTGTCTTGAGCTCTGTGTCCAATTTCCCTTCTTATGGGGATGCCAGGCATTTTGGCTGCAGCCCACCCTGCTCCAGCAGAAGCGAGTTTGGCCTCATGTGACTAATGTCATCTTAAAGACCCTTTTTGTGACTATGTCCACATGCACAGCAGCTAGAACTTCAACCCATATTATAGGGGACACAATTCAACCCGCCTGGGCTTCCCGCTCCCGCCGCCCCCGAGCTCCCCACATTCAGGCTTTCTTGGACCCCCAGCTTCTGCGTGAGCTTTGGGCCTGCTGCTGCATTCTGGCCTCCGGCACCCAGGCACGCCCACCCTCGCTCCCTGCCCACCCCCAAGCCCCCACCCAGCTTCAGACGCCTGCCCTCCCGGGGCCGTGCGCTCCCACACTGCCCCTGGGCCCTGGCCTGGCCTGCTCCCAGCCTCCTTCCTCGCCAACCCCTCGCCTGGGCCGCCCCCAACTCACGGGCACCCACCTTGCTGCCTGGAGCTGCAGGCCCAGAACCCATGGAGGCTGGCGAGCCCGGCCCCCACCCCCAGCGTTCGCTTCCCAGTGGGTTCTTGGTGGAGAGGGCACCGCGTTCCACGGCCTTGGCGTGGCCGGCGACGCCGGCCCTGGGCGGCCCCTGCCTTGCACCGTGGATCTTCCCGAGAGGAACCGGTGGCCTGCTCGCCCGGAGGCTCGTTGGGCCCGGGAGGAATGCTCCCGAGCTGCCAGGCTGACGGATGGGCCGGGGCGCTCGCTCAGCCATGGGGCTGCGCCACCTCGACCTGCCACGGCTGGAAGGAACTGCGACGTTGATATGTGCCGGGGGCCAAATGGGAAACCCTGGTAATGTTCCCATTACAGTGGTTATAAATTTTTGCCCAGGGTATTTCAGGGAGAAAACTTTGTTTTGAGTTTCTGTGTGTGTGTAAGCCCCGTGTGTGTGTGCAAAGCAAATGTGCAAAGAACTGCGTGCTCCTGATCAAGTCCAAAACATGACTTTTTTCATCACAGTTAACCAACTCTTTCCAGCTAAGAGGGCTTTGCATTTGAACCACAAAGGTCCTTCTGGAATGATCTTCACATCATCCCCAGCCCCACCAGCTCAGCTCAGTAACTTATATCCATAGACTCTTGGCTCTGGCCTTGCCCTCTGTGAGCCCAGCCCTTTTCCATTTCTGGGGTCCAAGCCACCCTCGAAGGGCCCCAGCCAAGGGTGATGCAGCTGAGGGCCACAGCTTCCCCGGCGGCTCCCCCAAAGCCTCCACGTTGCTTGGAAACGAAAGTCCCAGCAGGCTCGGTGATCAGTTGCTTCTTGGTTTCTGCCTTTCACGCCCATTGTGGTCTCTTCCTTTGTGGGGGTGGCACACTTGGTGCAGGGGTGTCTGCAAGGTCGAGTTCCTGCTGAGAGGCTGTGCCAGGGGCGAGGTGGTCAGAGCAGTGGATGGTCCCTCCACAGGTGGGCAGCGGTGGAGCAGGTGCCAGGCCGGTCCCAGAGCCCTGTGCTGGGGCACGTTGAAAACACTCAGAAACCCAGAAATAATGAAGCTAAACAAAACTCCATTTTTGATATTGACTTTGTGATAACATGTTACCATTCTTCTAGCTGCCTTATTTTGCTTTATTTTGTGCTTTATTTGTGTTGTAGCCTAAGCAAACCTTGAAAAATCCAAGTTTCCTCACCTCAATGCTTGTCCCGTGCGCCAATGCCACGTGGGGCCACGGTCTCGCCCTGTCTGGAAACGGGTTGCGACTTGGAGCAGCTGGAATTGTTTCCCCATCCCGGCAGAAGATGGATCCGAGTATTTTATGGTTATTAACCTCCTGTTATTAAGTTCTCAGCGGTGTGGTCTCCCAGGGCGGTGATTTCTTCCTCGTGAATATTAAGTGTTGTTCTTATTGAGGACATATTTTTCTTTTTATAAGCACGAGGCGCATCTGAGTGAGCGCGAGTGGCATCTGGGGGATGCTGTGGGGCAGCAGGGGAGACCCCAGGTGGACATGGGTGGTGGGAGCACATGGTGGGGGCAGAAACCAGTGAGACACCTCCCATGGACCCAGGGGAACAGCTGGGGGGCTGCCGTGGCGTGGAGGGAGGTGGATGCCCCCTACTCCGTAGGGTCCACTCAGCATAGACTATCCCTGTTTGTGCCCACCCCCCATGCATATGGAGCATATTGACCAGCAGAGCCCACGTCTCCAGGCAGCCCCCTTTCCCACGGTTGAAAAGCGTCCTCTCATGTCTCTCATCTCTCACCGCGTCTGTCACTTTTGGGTAAAATACCTGTGAGTGGCCCTAGGACAGGAGAGCCACTTCCAGCTGCTCACCCAGAGGTGAGCTTTTCACGTTACTGACTTCTGGGAAATGACGCCTCTTGGCGAGGTCAAGGCCATTGGCTTCGGTCTTGCTCTCCTCTGTTTTGACAACAGGAGGATTTCTCGTGCTCTTCAGGAGCTAGGCTGTAGGTCTTGTAGGTCCCGCACAGTTCCCGTGGCCCCTCCTCTGCTTTGTGCAGGAGGCGGCGCAAAGCTTCAGAGGAAGCGGCACGTGGCTTGCACCCTTAAGCCTCCGAGGCAGAACGGGGCGCAGGCGCTCCTGCAGAGCCGGCTTGCGGGTGCTGTGGGCCAGCGCGTGCCCCATCTCTGGAAGGTGGATGAGAAGCAGCGTTGGCCCGGGCTGCGGATTCTTCCTGTCTGATGGATGTGGGGTGTCCTTGTCATGGAGCCTGGCAGGAGTCTATTGGCTGTGGGATTCCAGAGGCCCTGGGTCGTAAGAGGAAGCCTTTGTAATCCGATTCTCACTTGGGTCAAGAAGTCAAAGAAAGTCTTTATCGTTTCCTGTTCCTTATCAAGATGCCAGCAGTACTCTTCAAAATGGAATATGCCGAATATGTATGGAGTGCCTCCTGTGTTTTGGACACCGCGCTCGCACAAGGACAACAAGATTAACGAGACAGACGGGGCCACTGCCAAAACTCAGCCTCATCTTGTAGGGGCAGACAGGCACTAATCAAATAATTACTCAGGTCATGGTTTAATTCTAGTTGGGAGAAGTGTGATAGAGGAAAATCCCATGAAGATGTAATGGGGAACCTGAGACATTACTCCAAATTATTTATAAATGGAGATGCCGGCACCAGGCACCCATCCCCAGGCAGGTGAGGGCTGGGTAGCACCTCAGCCCCTGATAGCAGGTTGAGGGCAAGACGCTGGCGACAGCTTTTACCTGGTCATCAGGTACAGTGGCTGAGGGGCCGGTGCTGCGGGGGCTTCACTCGGGGCGGGCTGTGGTTTTCTGCTGGACCTCGTCACTGGAGAAGCTTGATGTGCATGCTTGCAAACATAATGCTTGGGAATCTCCCTAACGAGTGGATTTCCAATCAAACTAATTAGGAAAGGTGGCTCTCCTAGGTAAATCATGTCATCAGCACATTGATGTTGAACATGTCTCCTTGGAAGGTACAAGGTACTCAGGAAATAGCATCAAGTCCAAGCTCTTCTCTAAAAATAAATACAAACTGATTGCCACCTGCTGCAAAATCAAAGTTGATAAAGTTACAGCAGAAAGAGAATCTATTTCCATAATAATTTCTTTTGGAAAATAATTCTGGAAGTTACTGATCCCATAATTCTCTATGAAAAATGAGACTCCCTTTGAATTTGGTGGATTATGTAATCAGAAAGCCAAGCTGGGCCCCCACAGC
Organism: Tolypeutes matacus; assembly: GCA_026826555.1. Classification (NCBI taxonomy): domain Eukaryota; kingdom Metazoa; phylum Chordata; class Mammalia; order Cingulata; family Chlamyphoridae; genus Tolypeutes; species Tolypeutes matacus. Next base: position 13,415,066 of record JAKSZT010054544.1, read on the forward strand.
TCGGATGGGGGTCATAGGCATGCTGGCTCACCTGCGTGGAGCTCGACCCGGGGGCGTCTGACCTCTCTCACCTGATGGGGAAGCCAACGCTTTATGGAAAGAGAAGGTGGTCCTAGAGCTCTGTGCCACACTTCCAAAGTGACTCGGAATTCTGCTGCTTTCTCTGGCCCGTTTTAAACTGCACTTCCCATCTGTAAATGGATTATATTTGCATTTGTGCAGACACAGGGCATTTTTCAAAGCCGGAAAGGACGCTGAGATCATTGCTTCAATTCTCTCCTTATCACTCACACGAGCTAGCTGAGAAATTGGGGGGCTGAGCCTAGAGTGCCCCCGAGAGCCTGTGCTTCAGGCCCTGTCAGCTTTCCTCTCCTCCTGCTGTGCTCAAATGCCTTTTGTCACTTCCCCCTGAAAACCTCTTTCTTTTCTTGAAAGTGAAGTTTAATCTGAATTTTTGGCAGGGAGAAGCCGAGAGGTTAGAGGTATTTCTAAGGAAGCATCCCCCAGGTCAGGTAAGGTGGCACCCCATCTCCAGGGCCCTGCAGCACCCCCATCGCCCCTGGTGGCACCCACCTGTTACTGCCTGGCTCTGCCCGGGCACCAGGTGCACAGTTGGCAGCTCCTTGGGCCTTGGGAGCCTTTTTTTTTTTGGCTGAATCTGAACCGTTTCATCCTGGAGCAGGCTCGGAAAGGTCTGAACCCAGAGAAAGATTCCTGAGTTTGTCACTGCCACCTGGAGAAGGCTGTCTGCTGACTCCAAGGTCGGATGGCAGGCCCTGGGGTCGCACCTCGTAGGGGCTGCAACTCACACACCAGAAGCTGACTGGTCTGCTCTCCTCCTGGGCTTGAACGCTCTGCCTTGTTTGAACCTGTTTATATAGTGTGAGACACAATGTTTATCCAGCAGAGACTTCTCCCTGAATTTCTTACTTAACAAGAGCTCTTGAAAAAACACTCTCTCAACGAATGTCTGTCATCGACTCAGTCAGTGATACAGAAACCAGAGACTCAGCAGGCACGAACCCGCTTGTTAAAATATTCCACAGCCAACATGGGGGGAACCCCTGTGGGGATCCATTTATAAACAGGTTCTGAGAATATGGCTCTTTCTACTTCATTAATAGCGTGGCGCTTCCTCAGGGCTCAGCTGCCCTTGTGGGAACTGAAGTCAGTTCCTCGGCGTCGCTCATTCGTGAGATCCAGGAAAATCCCTTAAGCTTTTCTGCGGAATCAGACTGTTACATCCATAAATAGTGTGCTCTTTTCAGCTAAGTATGTGGGAGAAAAATGAGGTAGGCTTTAAACTCTGTTGCGTGCTCCCTGGGCCATTCCAGTTGAGTAATGCCTTGTAAGCGTGTTGTCTGTGAGCCCCACTGGTCCCTGTGTGTGGATTAAGCCCCACCAAGGAGCAGAGAGTAAAAATGCACACTTGGCTTTGAGTCCTGAAGTGGTTCTTGGCCAGGAGAGCTGCTTTGAAGTGGCTGACCAGCGAGCTCCGCAACTGGACTTATCAGGAGTCAGGCAGCAAATAATCTAATCATCAGATCTTAGAAAAGCCTCCCAGCTATGAGATGGTAGATGCTGATGTCAGCCATCCACCTTCCCACCCTCCCACCCACCCACCCATCCACCCACCCACCCACACATCCATCCACCCACCCATCCAAACATCCCCCCCATCCATCCACACATCCATCCACCCATCCATCCACACATCCATCCAAACATCCCCCCCCATCCATCCACACATCCATCCACCCATCCATCCACCCACCCATCCAAACACCCCCCCACCCATCCAACCACCCACCCATCCACCCATCCACCCATCCACCCATCCACCCACCCATCCATCCATCCATCCATCCATCCATCCATCCATCCATCCATCCATCCATCCATCCATCCATCCAACTTTCATCAAATGATTCAGTGCCTACACTTTGTGCCTTGTGAAAGCAAAATGCTATGGAATTAGAACACGGGGATGATGGCTGTGGCATCATCCTAGGGTAATTCTCCTACCCTAAAAGCCCTATTTGTACTTGAAGTTAGTAATCATGATAACTTTCTTTTTTCAAAATCACACATTTTAAACATATGCCCCTAGGACTTACTTTTCATCCCTTTATTCGTGCTGGGTTCCCTGTGGATGTTCTAGGTTTTCTTCTTGCTCTCAGTCAGCTCAGGGCAGAAGCTCAGGGCAGAAGCTGGCCAGTGACTTGCTGTCAGCCCTTTGTGGGAAATAACATCATCACCCTCCCCACATATCTGAAAAGTTCTCATTTATTGAGCTGTCAAAACCTACTCTCCCTAACCATCAATTCCTGTTCTTTTTTGTAGTTCCAACCTACTCTCATCCTAGACATGTACCGTTTCTTGCTGCTAAATTTTGGAGGATGATATAGTAACATTTTCAACAGGATTTAAAATCTTAGCTCTTCTTGTTATCATCCAGTGAGCTGTAGACTGCTAAATGTCAGAGCTTTGGGGTTCTGAAGGCTAATATAACACAGACTTCTCTCCCTGAGTGGGGACTTGGTTGGTTGATGAAGCTTCCCCTTCCACCCAGGCCCATCCACATACGCTTGGCCCAGTTGCTTCTTCATCTACAGAAACACTGGGTCTTCTTTCCACTTCTCCATCTCTGGGATGGAGGTTGTGCAGGTGAATTGGAGCACATTCATGTTTATTTCCTTACTCATTGCTACTGCTTCCCACCTTCCCCAGCAGGAGACAGCTTCCAAAGTTCTGCTTGGTATTTTCCATTTGGCTTTATCATTTTTAAATTTGAGAATCCCAGCTTGAAATTCTTTGTGTTTTTGACACTAGTGTTGAACTGGTTGGTTTTGTATTTCTTAAAAAGAAAACTATTTTCACTTCTTGAAAAATTCAAGAACTCCTACAACAAAACCTTCTTATTTTTTCTTATGCTGGTTTTCAAAGAAAACTTGTGAAATTGGAGCAGGCCAGTGCAGTTGGTTTAAAGAAAGTTTTCAGTTCCTGAAATCTGAATTTTCCTTGACTGGAGTGAACACTTTTTAACCCTCCTAGACCTTAGGTGAAAAGAAAGGTCTCATTGAAAGTTTATCAGTTCTACCAAGCCAAGATTTGTTTTTGCAATGAAAAGCTTTGCAAGGAAATAGACTTCTTTCCCAGACTGCTGGAGCTCTTTCTAGAGTGGAGAACTTCATAAGACTCTGTGAAGTCCCTGGGACCTCTAGGCAGCCAGGGTCCCCTGAGCTCTGAATGACAGTCCTGTGTGCAGGCCTCTTGTGGACAACTGCATGTCCCATAGGAGTGCAAGTTCCACATGGGCTCCAGTTAGCTCAGGCATCTGGTCTCCAGGCCATCTCCCTATTTCAGCTGAAAGGCTAGAGTGCTCAGCTTGTCTAAAATCCAAGCCTTGGATGAGAGGGCATTTGCATTTTTATTTCAAGGAGACCAACTTCAGCATCTGAATGCCCTCAGCAAGGTTGTGCATCCATATTATCTTCCTAAACCTTGAATTGAAGCCTAAGTCTTCTTCCAGAATTGTGAGCCAAATCACAATGAGAAACCATTGAATTATTCAAGTTATATCTTTAGCCATTGCTATGTTTAGATGATGGAACCTAGAATAAAGTTTTCTGTACATTTCTTGTTTTTATCCTTCCACTTGGAGACAGGCAGAGTATTATTTGTGGAAACCAACAGCAAATAGATTCTAGTTTTGCCTTCAGGGTCTTTGCTTCATATTCTCATGGGCATGACCAGTGTGTGGCCCACCATGACACAGACCTTGAACACTTCCTCATTACCTCTTGGAGTAAGTAGGAAAGCTTCAGTGTGGCAGTTGGGGCTCTCCCATACGGATTCAGTCTGCATGTCTAGCTTGTCTCCCACATTGTGCCAATGGCTGCCTTTACTTTGCTGTTTCCTCTGCATGGGATGCCCTTTCCTCTCCAGAACCTCAATCACCACCTGCGGAGACCATGGCTGTCTCCAGGGCTTTCTCCCTGAGAAATACATTCCTGCTCATTCTCAGGCCCTTCTGGCCTGGGCACCTCATTTTTATCTTTCCCTACTTTAAGCCCTCACTGAAACCCATCCATCCATCCATCCATCCATCCACCCATCCATCCACCCATCCACCCACCCATCTTGCATAGCTCCTGTTTCATGCTTGGTATTTTGATAGGAATATAGAAAAGAAAAAGTTAGGATCTCTGCCCTCAGGAAGCTTCATGGCAGCCAAACGTTTTGAAAGAATCATCAATACATGCTGTCCTAACATTCTCCCTTCCAATCCCCTCCTCTCTTCTCTCCAGCCTGGCTTCTACCCCTCCATAAAAAAACTGTCCCCTTAAGGCCACCAATGCCATCCATGTTGCTAAATCCAATGGAAGTTTTTAAGTCTTTAACTTACTCAAATTTTCATCAGCTTTGGACCCAGCTCACCACTCTCTTGCACTAGCCCTGTGGCATTACACTTGCTTAGTTGTGTATATTAAGAAGAGGGATCCATTGTGTTAGAGGCAGGAATTGCAACATGTTTGTTAGGAGACTAAATGGTCAAGTTTGATTCTGTTGGTCTAGGAGGAAACCGTAGAGGGAAGAGGTCAGCAGAGCCAACACTTCTTACTCTGTCTCTCACTTGGGTCCCCTCCTCTCTCTGATCTTTACGTGTCAAGGTTTTCTTGGAATTTGGTCATAGTTCCCATTCTCATCTCACTGATGCTATTTGTCCCCCAAGGGTGATGTAATGCATCTCATGGTTCTCAGGACCAATCAGTGCTACTGACCACCTGATGCTACCTACTGCACCATTTGCATCATCATTTCAGATCACTGCAAGCTCCAGGCTTATGTATCCACCTACCTACCTGACATCTGCACTAGGATGCCTCTCCAGAATCTTAAATTGAGCATGGCCCCAACCAAATTCATCTCTCTTTTGCAACCCCCTCCCAAAGTAGTGAGCAAGCAAACTGAAAGGAAAGCCTGTTCCTCCCCCAGAATGCTCCATATCAGCGAATAGTACCACAGACCACCCTTTGACAATGCCAGAACCACCCACATTCAGTCTATCTGAGTCCTGGAAGTCTTTATCCCGTCTCCCCACTGATTCTACCCCAGCATCTTTTCCTGCCTGGACTATTACAGTCGTTTCCATTCTGCTTTTCCTCTCGTTCACTTTGACTCTTCCACAGCACAGCAAGAGTGATCTAGCAATGCCAAGCTTATGGTCCATCTCCCACTGAAAACCCTCGACGTCTTCCATTACTCTGAAGGAACTCAGTGCTCCAAAGTCCCTGACATGGCCCACATAGCCCCACATGATCCAGCCTTTCCACCTTTCCAGTTCACTTTGCACTGCTCTCCTCCTTGCTCACGACTTTCCAACCACACAGACTCCTTCCAGTGTCTTCAACTCTCCCAGCATATTTTCATTTGGGGACTTTACCGTGCTTATCCCTCTGCCTAGAAGGCTGTGTTTACCACACCTTGCTCCCCCTAAGCCTGACAAATTTCATTTAAAGGTCACTTCCCTAAGCAGTGATAGATGCCTCTAGCCTTCATACATACAAAATTTGCTTGTTTTATAGCAGCTCTCACCATCAAAGGAAGCCATTTTTGTGACCATAATTTTTCTTTCTCTGCTTCACCTGGTAGGTTGTAAACTTGTGTAGAGGAGCTTGGTGACTTGTTTACTAATGCATCCCTAGGCTCAGGGCCATGTTGGAACTAGGAGGTGAACAACTAAAAAGTTGGACGACTGAAGTGCACCCTTTCTTACTCTCCTTGGTGCATTGGTTGCATTCTGCTCCATACTGGAGATGCCCAATGTGTGTTCTGCCTCCTACTATGTGCTTTGCTTCTCAAATGCTCTTTGCTCACCCAATGAGGGTGAGGAGACATGTTTCTGCTGATGTGGGGTCTCCGTGCAGTGACTCCTAGTAGGCTTTGAGCACTCGGGCACTCAAAGTGTGATCAGAATTCATGAAATGTGCCATTTACCCACCTTTTCTCCTGGTGGCCATCAGGAGAGAGTTTTCTTTATAAAGTTTATGGCCTCAGTGGTCCAATTGCAGTTGTAGAGCCCCTAACAGCTGTTACTCCTTGCAACAGTGGATCAGAAATGAAGCTGAGCTCAGGCTTAATGGAAATTGTCCCTTAAAAGGTTTGAATTTGGAGCATTTATTCTCATTAATTTCAAGCAGACTCTAAATTGACCAAGACATTCCCCATCTCTCCTTTCAGTTGCAGGTTTTAGCTGATGCGTGGACGCCAGGGCTCGTCCAGCTCATCTGCAGGCATTGTGATGTGTAGGTTTCAGAGGACGTGCTCACTTACCCAACAGCATCATTCCCAGTGGGCTCTGGACCCCACTGAGCCCCATCAGCGCTGGAGTGGTGAGCACATCGTGGAGCCTCGTCAAGGTAAAGCCAACAGCTCACTCTCATTGCCTGTGTGGACCCTGGGAGAGGCACACAGGTGTCTGTCCTGAATGGGAAAGGAGATGACTGGAGAGCCCCCACCCATCTCATGCCTCACCCCACCCATGGATGAGGCTTTGTGTGTAAACTCACCTGGGGCCAGTGGCAGCTCCAGGGTTGCTCCGTACAGTGTCCCTGGAGAAGGCACACTGCAGTCTCTCATGCCTTCTCCCCCTCTTCTGAGTTCCTCTTTCCACTGGTGTGTTGGGGCGGGAAGGGAAGGGAAGAAAGGGATGTGAGCCCTCGGTCATCTGGCTGCTGTTAGAATACATGCACACACCCTCTGAATGGCAGATGTCCAGTGCCGTCCTCTGCTGGGAGAGCTTCGACTCAGCCTCTTCTAAGCCCCTTCCACTCTGCCCTTGGCAGCCCCTAGCTCCTTAATCCCTTGCCCAGTGAGCCGGCCACGTGGTTGGGGTATGAGTAAGGGTGGTCGAACTCAGCCACCTTGCACAGTGTCCACTTGACCCTAGGGACAGGCCCATTGACTACTGCCCCTTCCTCTCTGCCATCTCCCCAGTTCTCCCTGCTCAACTAGGACAGGAGGCAGGTGAGGCAGGTCATGGCATAAGCCCACGTACCATCCAGGATGGGCTGCCGGCCAGGCTCTCCTCTGGCCGAAATGCACGATCACCAGTCCTGACCTCTGACAGCTCCCTCTGCCCTGGGGGCAGGAATGGAAGAGCCCCCCTTGCTCCATGGTGGAGGGCACAGAGCTCCGGACACTTGGCTCCCCCCCTCTCCCCCTCTTTGGGCTGCAGCTTCTGTGGGTTTGGGATGGAGGGGTCTGGGGGGATGGCGGAAGCAGCAGAGCCAGTGGGACCACTTCTTAATAAGGCATGATGGCTCTTCTAGAACGTGGAGGCTTTGAGCATTTTGATGCCTCTTTGCTCTCAGTCTTGGGTCTGATGGTCAAGTTTAATACAACGGCTAAATCTGCACTCTGTGTCTGGTGCAAATCCGGTGCGCCCAGCCCCGTGTCACCTCGCTCCACGCCTGCCCTAGGACTGCTGCTGTCCTCTCCCTTTCCTCCTCTTTGGATGGGGCGTATCCGACCGCCTCACGCTTCTGCCCCTCCCCTCTGGTCTCCTCTGGACCTTTGTTTCTTTCACTGCTTTATCCTCCTCTCTATCTCTTCAAACGCCACTGATTCGTCAGACGTGGCCACCAGGGCATGCTAGTTTAATATGACTGGAAAGTTGTCACTGTTTTTTTATTCTGAAAATGTAATCAATCTTGGCAGCTTTTGAAATTCTGAAAATGTGAAAGATTCCGTAAAACTTTCTGAGCTCTGAGATCTGTTTGAAGGTAAGTCAATGAGAATTTGTCCTATTTCTTCACTATTTATTGGGCTATTTGATTTTTCATTGTCTTTGAGTCTGTTTGGTCCCCTTGGTAATTCTAATTAGAATTCTTCATGCCCCATGATAATGTTTTGTTAGACGCTAAAGTACATGAACTCACCCTGGATCCTTCTTATTTCTATACTCAGGGCTATAGCTTTAATAAAGGCCAGTTGCAAGAAAGTTAAAAAACTTTCACATACCATCTAAATTCTTAGAAAAATGATCTTTTTAGTGATCTATTTCTTCTAAAAGGTAAAATAAAATAAAATAAAAAACCAAAGAAGTCAGCGCATTTGTATAAAGTAGTTCTATTCTTAAACAATCACAAACCACATACGTTTGCAAACCTTTCAAGATTAATACCTCCATCAAGAAAGTGCTTAAATAAAAACAAAATCATTGCAATTTTCAGGTTGAGTAATAAAGTGTGTGAAATTGCAATGGCTAATATATGCATTTAATGAAGACTATCTGTCTTCTTGCGGGAGTGCCACCAGTCCATTTGTGATGAAGTAAATGTAATGAGGAAACACTCTTCTATGTGGTATACAATCCCCAAGCATCTCCTAGCACCATCCATTAACCAGCAAATAGTGTCACCTGTTTGCCCAATTCTAGGCTAAGTGCCTCAGGGGCCCCAGTCACAGGGGGCTTTTGGTCAAGTGGGGGAACAAAGGCTGAGACCCACGGAGGCCCTGGGGTTAGACTGAGGGCTTTGCAGTTAGTCCTGGTCTGAGTCCCAGGTCCTTTAGGACGTTCCAGCCTTGGTTGTCCTGTGTGTGGAGTGGGAATGCCTGGGCTAATGAGGCCCACAGGCCTGGGCTCTTACCAGGCTTTTCAGGCATTAAACATTCATTGTTGTGATGATGATGATGATGATGATGATGATAGCAATCAAGCCGATACCAGACAATATCAGAACTGTTACTGCATGCCGCTCGCCAAAGCTTTGGGATCACAGAGGCTGTGGATGTGCTTGGGAGGGCCCAGGGTGCGTGGATGTGCTAGGCAGAGTAAGGTCCCCAAAATGTCCTTGTCCTAATCGGAACCTGTGAATGTGCTCCCTTTTATGGCAAAGGGGGCTTTGCAGATGTGATTAAAGTCAGGGTCATGAGATGGGGAGACTGTTCTGGATTATCTGGGTGGCCCAATGTCACCACAATTGTCCCTTAAGGGAAAGATTTTTCAGAAAACATAGAGGAGACACAGAACCTGTGGTACCCCGAGGACCCCTCCTCTTCCCACCATTTCTCTTATGTGTTGCTTTTGCTTCCAGACCTTCAAAACGTACTCTCTCCCCCTGAAGCCTCTTGCCCTTCAACCCCCCCTTTACCCTGAGCTGGCATCAAAGGACCTTGCTAAGAGGGGAGAAGCGGAGAGAGAGGGCCATTTCTTTTTGGCTGACAAGGGGAGGGCAAATTTGGGCAGCACTTACACATCGGTTTCGCAGTCTGTATGGATATTTAATAAGCTGCATACACAGGGTCACATAAAATCCTGCCCGAGTTATAAGCGAGTGGTCCGTTCAGGCTCCTTCTCACGCACAGGCATGAGCGGCTGGGGGCCTTTGGTGTGGTCTCTGGGGATGGTTGCAGAGAGTGGGACAGCTTGGGCACCGGCCACTCTGTCCAAGGACAATGAGCATCCAGAGTCGGGGGGCTTCGAGGGCCCACGATGCCTGCCCCACGCTGGCCACCTGTCTCCATTTTGCTGCCCTCTTCTCTAGTTGGCAACAGAAGCAGGGCCCTCCTGGCCCCTGGCTCTGGGCTATGCCGCTCCTCTTAGCTACTGCTCCTGTCCATACTTTCTCTTCTTCCTGTTGTTATTTTCCTTTTATCTTCCCTTTCTTTCCCCTAATATTTTTGTTAGATCCCTCTAGAATCCCATAACTGTTACAAGTAATGGGAATGAAGAGATTAGTTTTCCTTCTGGCTGGGACATATCAACAATCTTTGAATCTTTGCCCATTTTTATCCTCGAAAGATGAAGGCACAGTCTCTGGGATTCAGAGAAATCCCAGGGGATGGAGGTTGCCGCATGCCCTGTGGAGAAGTGAGTCAACACCCTACCCCTACGTTCTGGCCAGTGACGTTTCAGACCTTTGGTGGTGATGGGATGTTTGAGCACTTTGCAAAGTCTGGAGTGGGTGTGGAAGGGGGAGCATATAGGATTCAGAATGTGTCATCAAAAGCCAACTGATAGATCGTTTTAGGTGTCCACGATTGCTATTAGCCTAATGAAAGCGCCAAACAAGGGTGTTTGGCACCAAGAGAGACCAGTAATCAAATGCTTTCTCAATGCCGTTTACAGCATCATTTAACATCCAGGGCAGTTTCGTGATCAGTTTTAGCAGCATGTGAGAACCACTGCGGTGTACAGGGCTCTGCTGATTGACAGCAGCTGTGAGATATCCACAGAGTGGCTGGAGACCCAGGGTGAGCTCGGAAGGTAAGTGCTGGGCACACACCTTGGCAGCAGAGGTCCTCCTGGGAAAAGGAGGGTTGCAACTGTAGCAAAGATGAGGGGATCAAAGTTTAGAGAGGGGAGGAGAAGCAAAGTCACAGCAGACAGCGGGTAAGTCCTAAGGTATTTGGGCAGAATGATATATAACATTTACGAAAGGTACAAAGTAAGACTAGTGAACCCAACACCCACAGACCCACCTGACTTCTGAGACCGCCTTGGCAATCCCTTTGGAGCCTGCCGTGGGCCTCTTCCTGTTACTTTCACCCAGTGCAAGACCCTGTATAAGATCATCGCTAAATTATATTTTATCAGCAATCCTTGCTTCCCTTTATATTTTATTATATATATATATATACCAATCCCTAAACAATTTAGTTTTGTAAAGTTGCGGAATTTATAAAATTGCCATCATTCTACGTGTCTTCTTCTGTGATTTGCTTTCTTGCTTATTATTATATTTGTGAGATTTGTCCATGGTGATGAATGGAAGGAACTATGATTCATCCATTTTTACTGCTTTTTAGCATTCTTTTAAGTGGATATAGAATTATTCATCCATTTCTTTGTCAATGTATCCTTTATAGATTTTTTCTATTACAAATGGTGCTGCTATGAAAATTCTGGTACTTGTCTCCTGGTGCATAAAAGCCAACATTTCATGTGGATATGAAACTATACATATGAATACATATCTTTCAGGGTATAGGGTATGCACAGCTTTCAGTGTAATGATAATGCCAATTTGTTTTCAAGGTGATTGCACTATGTTACATTCCCACACCAAATTCAGATTGCCCCTTCTTTCCCATCAGCAGTTACTACTCTAAGATTTTTCAGCTTTCCCCCATCTGGTGAGTGTGAAATGCTGTCCCTCTCTGGTTCTGCCTAGCATTTCCATAATTTTCAGTGAGGCTGTGTATCTTTTCATGTGTTTATTGCCTCTTCATGGTCTCCATTTGTGAAGTATTTGTTTGATATTTTAGCCTGTTTTTCTATGGAGTTAATTGTGCTTTTTATTGTTTTGAGGGGTTATTTGTATATCACAGATACAAATTTTTTGTTGTTTTTAATTATTGTAAGTATAGACAATCTCTTGCTTTATGCTGTATTCTATGAGCAGATACTTTTTATTTTAACATAAATTTATCCATCATTTCCTTTATGATTGTGCTTCTTTTTCTTGTTTAAAAGTCATTTCCTACTTCCAATTCATAAATATATTTTCCTAAGTTTCTTCCAAGGGTTTTACTGTTTTGCCTTTCACACGTGCATCTACAATCATCAGGCACTGGCTTTTGACTAAGGTGAGAGGTAGTGCTGCCAGGCACAGAAGTCAATAGTATGACATCAGGATTTTGAGAAAAGAAAGGGCCTTATTATGAGATCAACCAGCAAGAAGACAGGAGAAAAGCTGAAATCTGTCTCCCTGCCCCGTGTGGTCGGGTGAGGTTTTTATGTTATATGGGGCCAGGAGGAACGAAGGCGTCTCAGAGCACAGGTGCTAAGCATATGGGCCTGGTAGAAGCTATACGTAGGAAGCCATGCAGTTCATGACCAGTAAATGGCGGCCTAAGCCTGTAAAGAAGGGGGGGGGTGCTCCTTGGGTAGTAGGGAGTATGTAAGCATGGTCTAAGGGAATCCCTGAGAACCAGTTAGAGCTAGTTGGGTCTGGGGTAGACTGACCATAAGGGGCTCAGATTACAGGACGGCCATGGGGAGGCCAAGGATGTATCAGTGACAACCATGAGTGCCGGCTGATGAACTGGTTGCATCGGCTTCAGCAGGAAGCCATGAGGATGATAAACTGTCTCAGGACGATTTATTGAACAGTTTGTGTGCTGTTTGGTAGCTGCTCTTTATCAGATTAAGAAATTCTAATCAGGGGTTGTCAAAAACTTTACTCATGATTTGGTTGTGAACTTCATAAATTCGTTTTTCTCAATCTATAGTGTTAATCTTAGTTTTTTTCATTATTTAAATTAATAAGTATTATCTACTGTTTAATGACTTTGGATTCCTGGGATAAACCTAGTGTTTTGTGTTGCTGAATTCTTTGTGTTAATATTTTGTTTAAGATTTTTGCTTCTATATTCATGAGCCTGTCATTTTTCTTTCTTGTACCTTCCTTGCCAGGCTAACCTCATAAGTTGAACATTTTTCCTGTTTTTCTCTTATCTGAAGAATTTGTACAAGACTTGAATGATTTGATAATTGAAGATTTAGTAGAACTTGCTAGTTAAACTATGAGGGCATGATGTTTTCTTTTTGGATAGATTTTAATGTAATGGTCCATCTAATTTAATGGTTGAAGGATATTCTATTCAGATTTTATATTTCTTTGTGAGTCAGTTTACTAAGAATATTCTCTTTAGCTATTTGTCCAGTTCATCTTATTTTTAAATTTATTGACATGGAATTGTTTCTAGTGGTTTTGTATCTTTTTTTCCTTGCGGCATCTGTAGTTATGTCATTTTTAAATTTCTAATATTTTTATTTTCCATATATTTATGATCAAGCATTGCAGAGGCTTAATAACCTTTATTAGTTTTTTTCAAACAATAAACTTAAGGCTTTTTGATTTTCATTGTAATTTTGTAATTTTTCCTTATTTTCATCATTTTAAATTGCATTTCTCTAGTGTTTGGGAGATGATTTTCCTCTTTTAATTTCTTGAAGATGATGATGATGGTGATAGATAGAGAATACTTATTAGAGGTTTACTACGTACCAGGCATTGTTCTAGATGTTCTACACGTATTAACTCATTTAATCTACGTAACTATCTTAAGAGCGAGGCACTGCTTTTATATACCTTTTATATATCAGGACACTGAGGCTCAGAGAGAGAAGGTCATTCCACAATAGCACCCAACTGTCAAGTGCCAAAGCCGAGATTTGAAAGACATTTGGCTCCAATTCAAGAACCATGCTTTACTTCCTGAAAGAGTTGAGCTGCATGCTTACCTGACAGATTTTTTTGCCTTTCTTATTTTGTTTTTCCTAAAGCATTTAAAGCTATAAATATCCTTCAGAGAACTGGCTCAGCTCCATCTTCTAAATTTAGGTATATGCTAAATTAAAAAATTCCCTAAGCATTTTCTCATTTCAGTGATGATTTCTTTCATTAAGCCTGAATTATTTAGAAGTGTGTTTTAATTTTTAAAGATATGGGTTTTCCAATATTATTTTTTGTTATTTATATCTAAACTAATTATATTGTGATGAGAAAAAACTGTCTGTATGTTGCCATTAACTTAAAAATGTGTTGTGACTGCTCCACGAGGTAGTAGGAACTCAATTTCTGAAAATGTTCTGGAGGCGTCGGAGAAGAAAATGAGCTCTGCCCTCGTGGGAACAGAGTTCCCTATAATCCCATTAGATCCAATGTTTTACTGAATTGCTAAAATCTTTTGCAGCTTTACTGTTTTTTTTTTTTTTTCCCTCTCCTTTTTCGTATCCATATCTATCAAACCTGGAGAGATGCATGCTAAAATTTGTTAATATAGTGGATTTGTAAATTTATCCTTTTGGTTCTGTCCATTTTTGCTTTATTTAGTTAATAGCTTTGTTGTTAGGTTCATAGAATTTTGACATTTTTACATCTCCCTAGGATGTTTAACCTTTTATTGTTATGGAGTTACCTTTTTTTTTAAAAAAAAATCTCTAATGGAGCTCCTGCCTTCAAAGAATATAGTTATCATAATTTCTTATACTTAGTGTTTGTCTGATAGGTGTTTTTTCCATGCTTTTATTTAAAAAAAATAAAATTGACCTCAAGTTTTAGGTGTAAGTCTTTTGGCAAATGTATATAGTTATATTTTAAAGTCTTGTGTTAGGGAGCAGGGCATATGGGAATCCCCTAAATCTTCTCTGTAACATTTATGTAATTGAGGTATCTTTTAAAAAATAAAAAAAAAGTGGAAAAAAAAGTCTTATGTGACAATGTTTGCTTTTGGGAGACTTTATTCCATTCATATTAATATGATTGATAAAAGTGGAATGATTTCCACTTTGTTATTCTATGATTTCTTAACTTTTTAAAGTGGTTAATGGTATTCCATTAATTCTCTGAATGTTCATAACCTTTATTTGATACACATTTTAATTAAATTTCACAAGAAAACCTTAAGTCCACACTCAGCCTCCAAGTGCCTGTTAAAATCCATGTTATCAGGTTATCAGATAGGACAAAGTTCCTGAGGAAGGAGATACACAGGAGGACTTTTGCAGAGATCAGGGGAGTGGGATCTCTTAGGGGCAGCCAAACATGACTTCTTTAGGGAGATACGAGCTTCCATGGGTCAGAAGTTCACTCAGTGCCTAGATCAGAGATAACTTTAGATAGGGAAAAAAGAAAATTGTCTAAAAATGCACCTAAAAGGTAGTGACACAAGACTGTCAGTTCCAGGAGGGGACTCTGTAGGACTGTGAGGAAAACAGTTGGCTGCACTATCAAGCACAAACTAGGCCACGAAACTCTGGTTGATGGTACATCAAGTAGAAGTTACGTGGTGATGTGCAAAGGAGAAGTAATACAGAGCTAATTTAAAAACCTAGAAACTGGAGAGAGAAAGAAAGAACAAGAAATAAACTTAGAATATCGGAGTAAAAAGCCTGCAGTAAGTATTTAACTAAAGGAAATATCTCTTTAAACCGAAAACCACTCAGACTGCGTTCTCTCCCTCTTACTCCTCCAAAATGGGAGAGAAGAATGATCATCAGTGAAGGAGCTGGCTGGTAACTGACCCAGAAACCCTAGGCAGAGGGGTCCTGAACCAGCCAATAGGAAGAGGGATTCTGATCCAACCGCTAGGGTAAAAGTTTTCCATCAATAGAATCCATTACTTTAATTAATAGTCAGCCAATCAGCATCTCCCAGTCAGAATACCGTATTTACATAATATGCTAATGTAGTTTTCAAACCCTAACCAATGCCCTCACTCAGAACCAGCAATTGACCAATCACAGCATCACAACTGGGGGCTCCACCCCCAGGGGCGGTGACACAGCTAAACTATATCAAGCCGAGCCCCAAAGTCCCGAGCATACTTTCCAGCTTCACCCTGGCCTCAGGAACGCTGAGCTGCGAGCCAAGCTGCAACACCCAGTCAAACTGCCATGCCAGCCGAGCTGCGGGCATGCCGAGCCGGGCTGTGGGGATGACAAACGTCGAGCTGTAAGATGCGACGCTGAGCTGTGCACCTCCGTCTTCACCCCGGGGGCACTTCCATGGTGCCTCGGCCAGGCTGGTGCCTTGGCCAGGCTTGTGCAGCAACCCCAGGGGGCGTTTCCATCATCGCGACCAGGTTCGAACTACAACACTGAGCTGTGATTAAATAAAGTTTGATTTTACTGAGTTCACGTTTCTTCATTCTGAAGTCTCTCTGAACAGGAGAATAAAAGTGGTGACAACAGTCAATGGCAGTAGGCAGTTGCAAGAAAACAGCACCCAGAGCAGGCTTCACCTGGGGAGATCAGCTGCTGTTCCTCATGGTTTTCCGTGTCCTGCAAGTTCAGAGAAAGTTCTCTAGTAACGAACTATAGAAATGATCCCTGAAAGTATAGACTTTTAACTTTATTTAATTTCCTCCTCTACCTGAAGAAGGCCATTGCTAATCAATATCTTTACCACCTGCCTGAACGATGAAAGAACGTTACTATATTGTTTACTCCCGTCATCCCCTCTTGAGAGCATAAATTTCTCTCTGTATTTTGGTTCTATTGTTTTGTCATAGATATAGATAAATGTTTAGTGGAATAGAACGCGCATGTAGAAGATAAACAGAACAAACTGGTGCAAACCAATGAACCATCACAGCAGGAGCACGCAAATTTAACCATCGTCCATGTCACAAAAGAGACTGTGGCCAGCACCCCAGAAGCAGCTCCTGCTTCTCTCCTCTAATGGTGACCATCGCCCCGACTTTATCACTATCATGTTTGTTTTCTTTAAAATCCTACCATCTAAGCATGAATTCCTAAACACTAACATTTTATTTGTTCTTTGAAAATAAATAAGCATATAGATAAATTAATATAATTTATATCTTGTCTTTTTTTCTGCCAATATTATATTTATGAGAGCAATTCAGTGTGTGGGGTGTAACTGTAGTGTATTCATTTTCATAACGTATAGTATTCCATCATGTAAACAACCCACTATTTATCTGTTATTCTTTTGAAGGTCAGTTGAGTTTCTTTCTGGTTTGGGACTATTTTGAAAAATGCAGCTATGAATATTCTTGTGCAGCGTGTTTTTTTTTGTGTGTGTGTGGTTCATGTGCATTTGTATCTTTAGGAATATACCTGGAAGAGAAATTCTTGAATCCTAAGACACTATGCTTTCAACTTTAGGAGAGGATGCCCAATGTTTCCCTCATTGTTTATGAGAGTTTAACCTTCTACCAGCAGTGTACGGGAATTCCTGTTTTCCACATTTGGTACTCTCAGCCACTTTAATTTGAGCCCTGTTGGTTGTTCCGCTAGATAAAATGCTTTGCTATATATATATATATGTCTGTATGTGTATGTATATATGTATATATGTATACAGATTGATATGATGACTTAATTAACTCAAGCATAAGAAAGCAATACACAAACATGTATTTATTTTATTAAACTTCTGTTAATAATTGGGAGAATATGAAATTAAACAAAGGATTGTCTACAAACAGAGGTCCAACCGCTGCATCGTAATCCTTTACGATATACATACACACAGATAAAGGTTCACCAAACCGGGGGACACGCTGACACACCTGGCCCACCTCTGGCCAGAGCCCTGATTGGATGCAATATATATATAATATATATATATCTAGTTAGTTAGTAAACCTTTGTTAATAACTGAAAGAATACGAAATAAGCGAAGGATTGTTTGTAAACAGGGATCCACCTGCCATATTCCATATCCCAACGTATGTATGATATGCATACATGCATTCACAGGCTCACCACCCCGGGGACACACCAACTTACCTGGCCCAGGTCTGGCCAGAGTCCTGATTGGATGCAATATAAATATATATGCACATCTAGTTTAATAAATCTATACTGACAGAGTGAGAAACAAGAATAACATAATCAATCAAAAGATTAAATCAATATTGAACAGAGTCACAGAATGACAGAAAAATAGAGCAGTCTTACATACAAACTCACCAACGTCTGACTCTGGGCTGGGAAGTCCCGAATCGGCAGCCGAGACCAGAGTCTTGACTGAAAACACCTGTGCCCAGCACCCTGTCCCAGGGTGGGACTTCATCTGGCCTGACCAGGGACTGTCCCTTTTATTGCACTCATAATCAATGAACTTGATACTGTAGATGCCAGCTTGCGAGTACAGCATCAGTCCCCGAGGAAGTGGCCAGCCTCCTCGGGAAGAAACACGGCGCTCCCCGGGCAGTACATTCCAGGGTTCATGTGCCAGTCCCTGAGAAAGGGGCCGGCCTTCCCAGGGAGGAACGCAGCCCTCCCCAGAATGCACCCTATCTGTTCTTATTTGTTACAAAACGTCCCCAATGTGCCACTGCTCTAGCTCTCTTCATTCCTCCTAAAAAAGGAAAGTGCTGACCAGCAAGGCATTGGCTTGCTGATTAACAGTTTCCTGCATGATGTTTTACTTCTAGGTTTGAACAATCCTCACTAAATTTTTTCCCAATACATTGGTGAATGTATTCTATGTTTTAGTTTGCATTTCCTGAATATTAATGTTGTTGAACACCTGATCATACATTTAATTGCTATTTGAATATCTTGTTCTTTCCCTTTTTTTCTATTGGGTTATTTATCATTTTTGTTTGTTTTATAGAAGTTCTTTGTTTTTTATGTATTCTGGATATGCTGATTCTGCTTTTAAAATCATCTTTGTTTTTGAAGTTCCACAATTTCTCTGTAATATGCTTCAATGTAGATTTCTTTTTTTTACTAGAGAAGTTGTGGGTTTGTAGAACAATCTTGCATAAAATACAGGATTCCCATCGACTACCCTATTATTAACACCTTGCATTGGTGTAGTACCTTTGCTACAATTGATGAAGGCGCATTTTTATAACTGTACTAGTGACTATAGCCCGTGGTTTAACTTGGGGCTTGCTGTGTGTAGAGTGCAGTCCCGCGGCTCTTTAAAGCATGTGATCTCTTATCGTATCTGCAGCCTGACGTTTCCCCTTTAGCCACATTCACGTTCAGTCACAATGTTGTCCTGCCATCACTACCATCCATCACCAAAGCGTTTCCATTGGCCAGACAGGCTCTCTTCACGTGGTGGATTTCTTTTTGTTTATTCTTTTGGGATTTGTGTTGTTTGTAATTATGTCTTTCATGCTTACGGAAACACCTCAGGCACGATATTTTCAAAAAATTGCCTCTTACCCAATCTTTCTGTTTCCTTCGGAAACTTCCATTAGATACATGCTAGTTTCCTCGGTCTCTCCTGCATATCTCTTATCATTTCTTCCACATATTCCGACCCTTTATCACTATGTACTATGCTCTTGATAATTTCTTTAGATATATTTTCTAATTCACCAATTCTTTCTGCATCTGGTCTAAGCTACAGGTTTAACCTGTGCATTTAATTTTAACATATATTTTAAATTTCTTTAAATATATTTTCTTTGTAAATCTGACTGGTCATTTGTCTCTCGTTCTTTTCTAGTCATAGTTATTGTCTCTTTTGTTTGTTCAAAGTCTATATGATTACTTTATATTTTGAATCTATCACCTGAAGTTAGTCTGAGTCTGCTGTTTGCTGTTTCTCTAGTTGTCACTCACATGCTCTCCCCCTGTTTTGTTGTTGATGGTGTTTGTTTCTTTCCTTATGTTTGGGACTTTGTTTTGAACTGTTAGGATTTATTTCTGCCGGGAACCTGAGGGATTTACTACTGGGATCACTTTATGTCCTCACCTTGCATTGTCTGGAACATGCTTGTAATGAGATAATGGTCTATATGTCAGCATCCCGCAGGAGACGTTTCCCAGAGTCAGGGCCATGAGAGTGAAGTTTCCCTGCTGCTTTCTTTTGCAGGTTGGAATTTGATTATGTGTTATGTGAGGGTTTAGCCCTTCAGGAGTTCTGTCATTCTGCAGGGATGGAAATGGAAGTCCGGGGTCACTGGAGAGCAGCTTGGCACCCTGGGCATCTCCCAGTCTGGCACTCACTTAATTCCATATTTTGTCACCTTTGAGTATTTTCTTAACTTCTTTTCAGCTCATTCATGTACTTGAAACCATGCTTTTTATAATTTTCCAGCATTTTTAGATTTTTTTTGGTAGTTTAAAGATTTTATAGTGGTTTCATTCTGTCTTAACTTGGGTAAGTTGACTTGGGAGTGTTCTGAATATACTCCCTTGTCTGATTTCTGAGTAGAGTCAGCCAAAAGAGAAAGTTGTGTGAAATTCAGAGGGTGGAAGTCAAGCCGCAGACGTTCCTCCTTGAAGGCCATCGTGGATAGATGCAGAGGCAAATGGAGAGGTGGCAGCAGCGGGCAGGCTGTCCTCACTCTCCCTTGCTCCATGTCCACTCCATGCCCAGCTGTGACCAACAGTGACCCCATGCCCTGCGGGCAGGGCAAAGAGGCAAAAGCCTTCTGTGCACCTTGGCACTAGCCCCCTTCATGGGGGCCCTGGCAGCTGGATGCGTCTGGCTTCCCAGATTTTACGGCAAACTATGGTGCAGAAGGAGGGCTGCTCTTGACCTTCCCTGGTCACTCCTACGGCCCTTCTTTCCAGATCTTACTTCCACAGCTCCCCCACAGCCTGAGGGTCTAGTTCCAAGAACAGATCCCTTAGTCCATACTACATGCAGTATTGCCTCAAACAGAAATTTTAATCAGAGATTTATGCATTTGGGGAGTCATGGGCTTCTTTGCAAATTTGGCAGAAGTTATGGACCTTCACTTCAGATAAGGAAAAGTATTTATCAACAAAATTTTGCTTACAAATTTCTGGGAGTTTCAGGATTATGGGTAAATAAACTCTGATGAATCGTCAAAGTCGAATATCTGACTATTGTCTAAGAATAAAATCACAGAAAACAAGTCAATCATTTGGCATGAAGTATTATATGCATGTCCATTTTTCCAATAACTGAAGTTTGGTTCTTTAAAATTATAAACTCTGAAGTTAATAATTTTTCCAACACTTTCTGATATAAATTATATCTTTTCCCTCCTTCCAACCAATATTGGCATAGCTTTCCTTACCTTAATGCTTTAGGTTTATTAAAAATAGAATCATGTAATTCAAGTGTCAGAAGGAAACTTAATGGCCATTTTTAACCATAGACTGGGGGTTGGAAAGGAAACTGTAGGTCGTCTAATCCAACCTGACTGGTCGATTCTCTCTACTTTCCATCTGATCAGCTCGCTCCCAACTGGGCATCTGGAGCTGTGGGGAAAAGAGCCCTCCCTGCCTTTGCTTCCTCTGCCCAGGCTGCGCGTTTGTGTAATGGGTCACTCTTCAGATGACAGGCCTCCGGGCTGTGCAGTCAGTTTCCAGTCGTTGGCTTCCCTCCCCCAAGCCTTTACCTGCTCCCCAAGGGCAGGGTCTGGGGGCACTCCACATCGGCTTGTTCTTCTCTGTCTGCTTCTCATTCTGTTGATAGCCTCTCAACACTATGTGGTTTACACGGCGGATCCTTAAATGCAGAGATGTTCTCTTACTCGTGTCACCTTAAACCTAACCTAAAATGACGACACTGGTACAGGCTCCACCTGAGGGAATGACCCCTCCCTAATGATGCCAGGTTGAGCACTGATGACAGTGCGCTCAATACTGAAAAAGGCGATTTCTGCCAGCTGTGGCATACTGTTTAAGATTTACTGTAGTTCGGAAATGAAAAACAAAATACAAATATTAACGATTTAAAGAAAGTTTCAGGAGAAGGACTGGTTAAGGCAGGGTTATGTAGAGGGCCATGAATAATGGAATTTGGAAAGGGGAGTTGAAGTGGCAATCTTCTCCTAGGGATCTAAGCAAGAAAGTGCTAGGAAACCCAATTCCCTTCATACAAAATAGTACAAGCTTGGATGTTGCAAAAAAATTATACCTTTGACTCATATGGTGTATTTTCATTAAAACATGACATTTGTCAAAATCAGATGTTGGATTGGCATATACATCATCTCCTCTGAACTTCCATGTTGGAGCTTTTTATGTGTCACCAGCCTGCAATTGGCAGATGGCTCTAGTTTTCAAGCATGGAAGTAGGTTCCATCACCTGCTGAATGGTCTTTGGCACATAACATCAAAACTGTCATATTCCCCACTTGTCACATTAGTAGGATGTGCTGTGAGATGAAACAGGATTTTGTTGCTTAAGGAGTGTAATTCAGAAACCTATATCCACATTTGTCAAATGACATAACAGGGTAGATGGCTGTGAATAGGAAGCCTCACCCAGCAACCTTCCCTCCTCTTGAATACTGCTTGATTTTGTTTGTTTGTTTAGGTGGAGATATATATATATATATATAAATGTATTTGGTTTAGTATCCTAGGAGAGTATTTTTTCTTCCTGATTACTGAGCTTTTGAAATGAACCTTGGTTACCTCAGATTCTATACCATAGTGTGTGTTTTAGTTTGTTAAAAGCTGCTGGGAGCGATATATCAGAAATGTGATGGCTTTTTTTTTTAAAAACAATTTATTGAAGTATATCATTCATACATGAACATACATAAACTATAAGTGTTCAGTAAACATCGTGATCTTACAAAACAAACATGCATAACATCATACGGGGCTCCCACACATCACCCCCCCCAAACATCCTGTATTGTTGTGAAACATCTGTTAACAAATCATCAAAGAGCATCGTCAGAGTATTACTACTAACTAGAGTCCGAATCTTCCTCTCCTATACATTAAGGATTTATTTATTTACTTTTATCCATTTTTACCCACTCCCCCTGCACCCCATTTTTGCTGTTTTTGTGTCCATTCTCTGGGCAAATCTCTGTGTCCGTTTCCTGCCCTCTCTTCTCATCCTTCTCCTCCTGTCTTCACTGGGATTTGATCCTTGGAACCTCCAATGTGGGAGAGAGGGGTCCGACTACCGCCTGCACCACCTTAGTTCCTGGTTTTTCGGTGCGTCTGGTCTTGGCTCTCCCTTGTGTCACTCTCCTGTTACGTCATCATCTTGCTGCGTGGCTTGCGGGGCCTGGTGACTCACCTGCTAGCAGGGCCTGGCAGCTTACCCGCTTGCAGGGCCTGGTGGCCCACGTGCCTTCTTTATTTTTCTTTTTTAAAATTTTTACCGGGAGGTCCCAGAGGTCGAAACCAGGTCCCTCCATGTGGGAGACAGATGCCCAACCACCCCAGCCACATCCGTCCCCCTGCTATATCTCTTAAGGTTGCCAAAGTTACAGTCTTTTCCCATACAGGATAGTCATATAATAAATCAGGCTTGGTTTATCACCAGCATTCTAAAAACCAGACCTAGGGAGAAAAACTAGGTCTGGGGACACATGCAGGGTTTCTAATATAGCGAATGTTTAGCCTACCCTGATTATCACAAAATCAGGACAGCGAGAATATTCGCATGGGTTGGCTTTTATAATGGGAATTTATTAGGTTAAAAGCTTACCATTCTGAAGCTGTGAACGTGTCCAAAGCAAGGCATCATCAGAGATGCTGTCTCGCTGACCAGGCTCATGGCAGGGCATAGTGGCAGCTCTGCCCGTCTCTGCCTTCTCCTCCAGGCTCACTTTCTTCCCCAGCTCAGCTGTGTGCAATCAGGCAGATGGTTCTTCTCTCCCCTCTCCTCCAGGCCTGGTCTCCTTCAGCCCCGTGGGTCCTCAATCTAGTTAAAGGCCCTTAACCAAAGTGATCTAACAAAAGTGAGCAAATCAAAAGGTCTCAACTGAATCTAACCAAAAGGTCCCTCTACTATTCGTTTATAGGCATAAGCTTGATTTGCTTTTAAAACAGGATTTTCTGGGGTCCACAAAAGACTCAAATCTGCACTGTGTTCAATAAAGAGCTGTCGTATAGAAGTGTTATTACTTCAAAACTGTCATGCTCACATATCTGATGTGTTCTTCATATAACTATTGGCATTTTCTTCCTAAAATACAGGTTGGATCAATCAAAAACAGCCTCAAAAACTTTTAGGGGCACCCTTAACATTTTTTAAACCACTTCTTTACATTTTTTGACTCAATAAGTTTATTGAGGCACATATTGTCTACCATATAAATTTCTCAAGTGTAAAACTCAATGATTTTTCAGTAAATTGACCAAGATTGCAATCTTCGCCATAAATCAGCTTTAGAATTTTTTCATCACAACAATATGCACACAGTTACTGTCAGTCCTCTCTGCTGCCCACACAACCACTAATCTATGTTTCCTCTTTTGTAGCTCTGTCTTTTCTTGGAATATTTTTTTTTAATAAATCAAATCATTCAATATGTGGTCTCTTGTGTCTGGCTTATTTCACCAACATAATCTTTCTGAGATTCATCCATGTTATAATATGTATATGCAGTCCATTCCTTTTATTGATCATCTCTCCATTAACTAGCTGATAGGCATTTAAATTATTTCCAATTTTTGACTATTCTGAATGCTGCTGCAAAGAACATCTGCTTGCAAATTTTGTGTGGACATGTATTTTCATTTCTCTTGGGGAGACCCCTAAAAGGTGGAATTGCTACACCATATGTTACATTTATGTTTAAGAAACAGAAAAATTATTTTCCAAACTGGTTGCATTCTTTTATATTCCCAAAAAGAATGCAAGAGGTTTCCCATTTCTTCACATCCTCTCCAACATTTGTTGGTGTCAGTCTGTTTTTATTATAGCCATTTTAGTGGATGCAAAATGGTATCTCCTCAAGGTTTTAATTAGCATCTCCCTTATGAAGAGTGGTGTTGACCAGCTTTCTATGTGCTTATTAGCTATTTGTATATCTTCTATGGTGAAATGCCTTTTTAAATATTGTGCTTATTTTTATTGTCTTTTTTGTCTTTTCATTATTGAGTTGTAAACATTTTTTGTGTATTTGGGATGCAGATCCTTTATCAGATATGTGTTTTGCAAATATTTTCTCCCAATATGTTGCTTGAATTTTCATTTTTTTCAAAATGCTGTTTTGAATTTCAATGAGGTCCATTTAATTGTCTTTATGTTTTATGGACCATGCTTTTGGTGCCATGTTTAACTCAAGGTCTTGAATTTTTCTCCCATATTTTATTCTAAATGTTTTATTGTTTCACCTCTTACATTTACATCTATGTCCCACTTTGAGCTATTTTTTGCATATGGCATCCAAGCTCATCTTGGTGCCGTGGATACCCAGTTGTCCTAAAACTAATTGTTAAAAAGGTGATCCTTGCCCCCAAAGTTGCCTTGGCAACTTTGGCAAAAATCAATTGACTGTAAATATAAGAATTTATTTCTGGACTCTCAAATCTGTCCTACCGGTCTACGTTCCTACCTTATGTCCATAGCATCCTGTCTTGATTATTATAGTAAGTTTCAAGAGTGGTAAGTGAAAGTCTCCAACTTTTTCCTTCTTTTTCAAAATTGTTTTGGCTCTGCTCTGTCTTTTGCATTTCTATATAAGTTTTAGGATTACCTTGCCAATTTCTGAAATTAAGCCTGGTGAATGTTGATAAAGATTGTGTTGAATCTAAAGATCGGTTTGGAGAGAATTAGCATCTTAACAACATTCAGCCTTCCAATCCATGAACAAGGAATTTCCATGTTTTAGATTTTCTTTAATCTCCTCAGCAATATTCTGTTATTTGCAATGTACAAGTCTTTAGTATTTTTGTTAAATTTATTCCTAAATGTTGTATTCTTTTTGATGCTACCACGAATGGTGTTATATTCTTTAATTTCTTTTTAGATTGTTCGTATATAGAAATATAATTGATTTTTGTATATTCATCTTGTATCCTGTGTTATTTACTAATGCCTTTTTAAAAAGATATCATTGACATACAGTTACTTGCACATATTTAAAGTGTACAGTTTGATGAGTTTTGACATATGCATGCACCTGTAAAATTACCACTTCAAGATAATGAACAGATTCATCACCCCCAAGAACTTCTTCATGCCCCCTTACACTCTTTCTCTTGAATTCCTTAGCCATCCCGACCCCATAAGCAACCGCTGACGTGCTCCCTGTCACTACAGTCCTAGAGTTTTACATAAAGGGACTCACGTGGGGTTTATTTGTTCTTATTTGCCTGCTTTCACTCAGCATGACGATTCTGAGAGTCATTCACGCTATCGCATGCATCAAGAGTGAATTCCTTTTTAGTACTTCTGAGTAGTATTCTATCATGTGTGTGTGGTGTGTATGTGCTCCTTCCACTGCTATGAACAAACGCACAAGGCTTTGTATGTCCATAAGCTTTGTTTACACTAGGGTACGTGCCCACAAGTGGAATGGCAAGATCATATGGTACATGTATGTTTAAGTGTGTGGAGAACGATTCCAAAGTGGCTGCACATTCCATATGCTGAGCAGCAGTGCGTGGAAGTCCCAGTCGGCCCACACCCCCATCAGCACGTGCTAGCTCAGCATTGCTCCTTCCAGCCCTTCTAATGGGGGTAGCAGACCTGCAGTGTGGTTTCAGTTTGCATTTCCCTAATGACTCATGTTGTTGAGGAAATGCTGTGGGATTCTTTGCTATTCATATATCCTTGGTGAACTATCTGATCAAATCTTTTGCCTGTTTTTTATTGGGTTATTTATTTATTTTGTATTGTGTTTTGAGAGTTCTCTACAGATTCTGGCTCTAAGTCTTCAATCACACATGTGATGTGCAAATATTTTCCCAATCTTTTCATTCTCTTAGTACTATCATTTGAAGAGTACACGTTTATAGTTTTGAGAAACTCCAATTAAGCAATTTGCCTTTGGTGGGCTGTGCTTTGTGCATGGTGTGTAGCAACTCTTTGCCTAATTTAAGGTCACAAATATTTTCTTTCTCCTATATTTTCTCTCAGAAGCTTCATAACTTAGATTTCAGATTGAATTCTATATTCAACTTGGAGTTAATTTTTAATATGATGTGGGGTATCTTTAAAAATTATTTGTTGTTTTGTTTTTTATATTTTCCATATGGAAAATCAATTGTTCCAGCACGATTTCTTGAAAAACCATACTTTCTCTGCTGAATTAATTGCATTTGCATCTTTGTCAAAATTCATTGTCTACATTTGGGTGGTCTGTTGCTGGACTCTGTTTTGTTTTTTTTCCCTATTGTCTGTGTTGATAATAACAGCATACTGTTTTGATTACTGTAATTTAAAAATAAATCTTGTAGTCAAGTAGTTTTATCTTTTTAATATTGTTCTTTTTCAATTTCTGTTTTCATTATTCTATGATTTTTTTGCATTTTCCATATGAAATT
The DNA here is from genome assembly GCA_026826555.1 of Tolypeutes matacus. Classification (NCBI taxonomy): domain Eukaryota; kingdom Metazoa; phylum Chordata; class Mammalia; order Cingulata; family Chlamyphoridae; genus Tolypeutes; species Tolypeutes matacus. Next base: position 13,441,737 of record JAKSZT010054544.1, read on the forward strand.
TAGAATAAGCTTGTCAATTCCAACAAAAAATCTTGACGGAATTTTGCTTGGAATAGCATTAAATCTGTTAATCAATTTGGGGAAATTGACATTTTGATAATATTGAGTCTTTCAACCTAAAATCAAAGTATTAATTTTCATTTATTTAAGAGTTCTTTAATTTCTTTTAGCAATATTTTCTAGTTTTGGGTGTACAGCTGTTACACATTTTTGTTGGATTTATCTTTATTTCATTTTAATGCTATTATAAATTGTATTGCTTTTGTAATTTAAAGTTATGGTTATTTGTTGCTAGAATATAGAAATAAGATTGATTTGAGGTTACTGGTGTTGTATCCTAGCAACATTGCCAAAATGCATTTTTTTGTTCTAGTAGCTTTTGTAAATTCCATTGAATTTTTGTCATCAATGATCATGTTATCTAAAAATGAAGACAATTTTTACTTCTTCCTTTCCAATCTGGATGCCTTTTATTTCTTTGGCTGACCTGATGGCACTGGATAGAACCTTCAGTGAGATATGGGACAAGGGGTGAGAGGGTCGTCCTTGTTTATTACTGATCCTCGGGGAAAGGTCTTCAGTCTTTCACCATTAAGTACAATAGCTGCAATTTTCTCATAGATGCTCTTTATCAGGTTGAGGAAGTTCACTTTTATTTCTTGTCTGCTGAGTTTTTAAGGGGAGCAAATGTTTGATTTTGTCAAATGCCTTTTCTGTTCACTTGAGATGATCATGTGTTTATTTTTATTGTTTAGTCTATTAATATTTACATTGATTGATTTTCAAATGTTAAACAAACCTCGTATTCCTGTGATAAACTTTACTTGGTTACGATGTATTAATCATTTAATATATCGCTGGATGATTTGCAAAAAATTTGTTTAGTTTTTTATTTTTAATCTGAATGACAATTTCAATTTCTTTAATGGATATAAGGCTTTTAACATCTATTTTTAGTGGGTATTGGTAGTTTGTATCTTTTATGAATTTTTCAATTTCATCATATTATTGAATTTATAGATTTAAAGATGTTCTTAAGTTTCCCTTACTATCCCTTTAATACTCATTGAATCTGTAGTGAAGTCACTACTCCTTTTCCTAATATGGGTAATTTGTGCCCCCTCTCTTTTTTTGTCCCTTGCTCAGTCTGGCTAGAGGTTTATCAATCATATTGATCTCCTCAAAGAAACAACTTTTGGTTTTCTTGATTTTTTGTTTTCTTTTTCATTGGTTTCTATTTTTATCTTTATTATTTCCTTTCTTTCTTTTTTTTTTTTCTTTTTTTTATTATGGGTAAAAATCAAAATTCTCACAATAGATACAAACATTTGCAAAATGATATATAAATATATATGCATATATGTGTATTTGCTTACAAAAATGTTATTTCTATATATTTCCTTTCTTTTACTTACTTTGGATTTAATTTGCAGCTGTATCCCACACATTCTGAAATGATTTTCCTCTTGATTTCTTCTTTGACCCATGGGCTATTCAGAAGTGTGTTATTTTGTTTCCAAACATCTGGACATGTTTTAGATATCTTTCTGTTATTAATTTCAGATTTAATTCCATTGTAGTCAAAGCATGTACTTTCATGACTTGACTCCTTCGGAATTTATTTCCGCTTATCTTATGGGCCAGGATATGAGCCAACTTGGTAAATGCTCTGTGTACCCTTGAAAAGAATGTACATTCTATTGGTATCGGGTGGAATGTTCCATAAATGTCAATCAAGTTGGGTGACTGTGTTCTTGAAGTCTGCTCTATGTTTCCTGATTTTCTTTCTATTTCTATCAGTTATTGAAGGAAAGCTATTGAAATCTCTGACTATATTTGTGAATTTGTCTATTTCTCTTTGTGTTTAAATTAGTTTTTGTTTAATGTTACTATGTTATTAACTTCATAAAAGTTTAAAACTGTTAGAGCCTCTTGATTCATGGATTATTTGACCCCTTCTCATTACGAAATTAGCTTCTTTATCTATATTAAGATTTTCTCTGAATTTATTTTTCTCATATTAAAATAAATAATCCAACTTTCTTTTGATTAGTGTTAGCATGTAATATCTTTTCCCTATGCTTTTGTTTTAACCCATTTTCATGTTTTCGAGTGTATTTTTATAGGAATCATATAGTTGGCTTTTACTTTTTCATCTCATCTGACAAATTTTTCATTTTAATTGGAGTGTTTAGTCCATTTACACTTAATATTATCGATTTGGTCAGCTTTAAGTCTATAAGCTTGCTATTAGTTTTCTATTTGTGTCATCTGTTTTTTGCTCATTTTTCCTCTTTTTTGCCTTATTTTCAATAAATGATATAGATTTTATGATTTCGTTTTCTCTCCATTGTTAGCTTATTAGCTAGTTTAGTGACTATTTTAGGGTTTGCAATCTGCATGTTTAACTTATCACAGTCTGTCTTCAAATTATATCATACCATTTCCTGGCTAGCATGAGAGCATCATGGCAGCTCACTGCTGTTTCTCCCCTCACAGGCGTTGTACGAATTCTTTCATATATTTTACTTATACATCTGGTATAAATGCCACAATAACAGTCAATTATCTTTTTAAAAGATTTGAATAATAAAGAAAATCTTATATGTTTAGCAGGGTAATTACCATTTTCATGGCTCTGCATTCCTTTCTGCAGATCTATTTTTAAATTTATTATCATTTTCTTTCTGCCTGAAGAACCTCCTTTAACATTTCTTATAGTGCAGGATTGCTCATCGTAAATTCTTTCCATTTTTGCATTTCTCAAAACGCCTTTATTTCACCTTTACTTTTGAAATGTTTTCCCTGGGTTGAGTTTTTTCTTTAGTGATTTGAAGATTTATTACTTCTGTCCTCTCACTCACATTGCTTCCAATGAGAAGGCTGATGCCTCATCTTTGTTTTTTAGCTCTCTATCTTTAAGACTTTCTCTTTATCACACAGATTTTGGCCATTTTGATTATTACGTACCTTCAGGTTCATTGAACTTCTTAGATCTATAGTTTATTGTTTTATCACAGTAAAAAACATTTCAGCCACTAGTTCATTTTTTTCTCTCTCCCTCCACTTCTTCAGAGAGTCAAGTTACATTTATCTTGTATTTTTCAAAGGTGTCCCATATTGATCATCTTTTAAATTTTATTTATTAGTTTATCTTTTTTATTTTATTTTGGATAGTTTCTGTTGCTTTGTCTTCATGTCCACTAATCCTCTTTGTTACAATGTCTAATTTGCTGTTAATCTGATCCAGTGTAATTTTTATCTTAGGCATTGCAGTTCTGGCCTTTAGAATTTCTGTTTTATGTTTCCCATTTCTTCATGTAACTTTCTGAACATATGATACACATTTGCAATAATTTTAAATGTCCTTGTCTGCTAATTCTAACATCTGTGTCAGTTCTGGATCAGTTTCTATCAATTAAAACTCAGTATGAGTTTTGTTTTCCTGCTTCTTTACATGTCTGATAATCTTTGATTGGATATCAGACATTATGCCTTTTCTTTGGATGTTAGCTATTTTTTATTTCTAGAAAAAAAGTCCTGTTACTCAGATGCAGTTTGATTCTTTCAGGTCTTGCTCTTCTTATCACTGGCTGGGTCTGTAGCATTCCGTCTAGACTAATTATTCCCTACTACAGAGGCAAGACCTGCTGAGGGTTTTACCCAATGCACCATGAATTATGAGATTTTCCATTCTCATTCGTGGAAACAGGCACCATTTCTGGCCCCACGTGAGTACCAGGAACTGTTTTCTAATCCTTTTGGGTAGTTTTTCCCCTGGCTTCATTTAGATTCCTCATAAACATATGCTGATTAGTCCTTGCTAAATATTCCAAGGCATTACTTTGCTAAACTTCAGGGTTCTCTTAGCTGCTCTCTCTTCTTTGGCAAAGTCTAGCCACCTTGGTTTCCCCAGAGTCTCTGCTCTCAGCTCTTTACTCAGGGGCACCACCAGACTTAACCTAGTTTCCCTTGTCCTGGAAACTCTCTCAAGGAACTAAGCTGGCACAATTATAGGGCTCTCACCTCTTGCTTTCTGTCTCTCACAGATCATTTTCCTTTATTGCCTGAGGTCTTTTGTATGTTTTGTCTGTTGTTTCTTTTTGTTGTTTTGGGTGGGGAGTAAATCCTGTCTCTGTTACTCCATTAAGGATGATAGCAGAAGTTTTATCTCCTAACTCTTTATCCTGACTTTCAAAGTCTTCTATGATCTGGTCTCAATCTGCCTTTCTAACCTTATGCTCCATTATATGCCTTTTTTTGAAGTTCCCTAAAAAGACAACATGTTTTTATATTTTGAGTCCTTGCTTGTGTTGACTGTCCTTTCACACTATGCTCCAATTACTGATGCTTTCCAGCCCAGGTCAATATCTGCACCATGGTAAACATTCCCCTACCTTACCCTCTTTCTATAAATATGGACTAAGTAACTATTATTGGCCAAGCACTGTACTAGGCACCAGAGATTAAAAAAAATAGCAGCCTCAACAGACACTATCTCTTTCCAGTCTAGTTAACAGGCAAATGTGATACAGTGTGATGAGTCCCATGATAAGTCAGTGCACACACTGTGGCAGGCATAAGCAGGAAGCACATAACCAACACTTGGAGCCACAGTGGAAGTGATCCCTTTGGTGAGACATGCAGGATGAGTAGATGTTATAGGATGGAGTGGAGTCAAGGGGTTGGGTACTGGAAATGCTTCTAGCATAGAGGAAAGCAGGGTACATCGATGGAGCTAAACGATACTGGGGATTTGGACATGAGAAGGGAGAAAAGAGAGAGGAGGTTTTCCAAGTATCTTACGAGTTGTGGACTTTGCTTTGAGGTTCCTTGAGGGCAATAGAGAGCATCAAATGGTCTCAGTCCAGGTCTGACATGGCCAAACTTGGCTTTTTGCAAGATTGCTCCAGCTTTGGTGTGGACAGAAGAGCTGAATGGTAGACAGGAGGACTATTCCCCATGGAACCTGGGACTCGGTTAGTGGAAATGGGGTGGAGAGATGTGGCTTGGGTGGGCAGGAGCCAGTGGTCAACTAAGTGTGGGCTTCTGAGGGAGAGGAGAGTCAAGGATGATGCCCCAGGTTCTGGTGTGGGTGACCAGTAGATACCAGCATCGGGTTCTGGAATAGGGAGTGCTGGGAAGAGCAGCTTTGGAGAGATGTCATTTGCTATCTTTCTGCCCACATCTCCCTTCTCTTTTCATAGTTAATTGCTCCATTTTCTTGGCTTCCATAATTTGCTGTTTAGTCCTTAAGTCATTTTGTCTTTTATTGGAGTTTAATTTTTCACATGCTCTTCCTGCTGGACTGTGATTGCCATAAGAGGTAGAGTTTGTGCATTATTCCTCTTTGTGTCTCAGCTGCTGTTACATTCCCCAGGACAAAGCCTCACACACAATAAGTGGTTGATAAATTTTTGTGACTCAAATTAACGAAGGACCTCACTTTTATGTGACATAATATGTGCATGATGAAGTTATCGTCTATCACATACTGGAGTGTCGTGGTGTCCTTTGCCATGTCCTTGAGGGCTTTTAGGCAGTTTAATTTCAAGATCTAAATAGCTGTGTCAACAATGTGAAGTCAGACAAGAAATCCTCGGCTTGATCGCTTTCACTGTCATAACATTTATGATCCTGTTGAACTGAAAATCATTTCCTCAATAAATAAGGAAAGAAATGAACAGGAACAGTGCCTTATTAAATGGCTGCCCACGGTGATATGTGGTTCCATGTGAGACTTGTCAGTCTTGATGCTAATTAGGGTCAGGGAGCAAGAGGTAGTCCCTTCAACACCCCATGCAGAAATATGTCTTCAGTGGGTACGGAGCTGAGAGCTACTGCCCTGTGAGCCTCTGACACCAGATGTCTGGAATCTCAGTCTGGGAGCAGAGCTGGGAGGCAATTTCTATTAGCAGGGATGTGCCTGTGGTTTATTGTTCTTGATAGATCTGGAGCCCAGTGAGGCACCTGTTGATCTGCATGTCAGGACATCAGTGTGGATATATTAGCTCCTGGAGGAAAGTCTTTCAGCAAAGATATGAGAGGCCCAGGAAGATCGGTGCCTGGAATACAAAGACGTTTCTGGAGGCATTGCTTTCAGAACGAAAAGGCGCCGAGCTCTTGCCAATGCTTCAGATCTTAGAAACAATATTTGTTTCTAAAGAACTGGATCTAAAAAATAGTGTGGCTTTTAAAAAATACAGTGATAGCCAGTTCTGGGGGCATTTCCCAGCTCAATCTGTGAGCCAAGGACAGGCCCGCCTGCTTTCCTCTTAGAAGTTCCTTCCCCCAGCACAGCAGCTCTCGTGCCATGGCGAGAGTGTCAAGACCAGCCCTTCCCAGCCCGCTACCCCACATGTGGGAAGGCTGACGTTTCCACTGATTTCTAGAATTCTACTACCCCCATTTTTGCTTCCCTACTGCTTAGCCAACAACATTAAAATGTTTTGAAATCTCTGACAGGCTAGGCAGGAATGCTATCTTGTGGAATTTCATATTGACTTAATTACATGCCAGTAACATGGTTTCATTTATTTATTTTCCACGTGTGTTTCTTCCTGTATTGTCTGTTCATGAAAGTTTTTTTTTTTTTCATATATATATTTTTCTCATTGACATTTGGAACTCTTAAATCGTTTAGGAATTAACCCTTTGATTTACTCTGCTAATGGTTTCTACCCTGTGAGGTAGGTTCCATTATTCCTTTCATTTTGAAACTTGGGGGAATTTGTAATTTTGGGGTTTATTTTATTTCATTCCATAAAAAGTTTGGCTTAACAAAGGGAGGGTTTCCTCGCCAGCCTCACAGAGCCAGAAGGATGGGGGTGGGCAGTCTTGGATGGCGTTGCGTGCCCGTGGCGCTATCAGCAGCCCGGGGCTCCCCTGGTCTTAGCAGGCTGCTTGCGTCCTCATGTTTTGTTTCTGAGATGTAGAAATGTTAAATAACCTGTCCTGAGTCCACTGGGGATTTGCTCGCGCCGAGGCTTTTCTCAACCCCTGTAAGCGCCATCGCTCATTGCCTATGTTGGGAGCAGACGCTCCACCTCGAGAGAAGATGGTTCTCAACAGTATCTTCAGGAGGCATCTTTGTGACTACATTTTGCATTTAGGTCTTTAACTCCTGTATGATTGATATTGTGTTTTGCATGAAAATGAGAGACAATATTATTTGATCGATTGCCAGCCAGGTTCCCTAGCTCTATTTACTCAATAAACCATGCACCCGTGACTCTTTGAAATGCCACCCTTAGCTTGCTCTACATGCTTAAGTATTTTGAGCTCTGTGTTCTGCTTCATTGGTTCACCTGTTTACTTCTGCCTTGGTACGTGTTTTTATGTTATCGGATCCCATGTGCCATCCTCAGAGAGGCTTCCTGGGCTGCTGTAACCAAGCCAACTCTGCTTTCTCGGCCATCTCCATCCCTGCTTCGTTTTCTTTATAGCATTCATCACTCTGAAGTTATCTTGCCCATTTATTTATTTTTCTTTGTATTTATTGCCTAGCCTCTCCTCTACAGTAGAAACCCCATGGCTCCATCCCCAGCAATTAGATCAGGGCATTGCCATATGGTAGAAACCAAATAAAACTGTGTTCAATGAATGAAGTACGTTGGTCTTAATTATCGTCCTTTTAGAATACGTTTTTAATATCTGGCAGAGTGAGTCCGCTCTCCCTGTAATTGTGATATTTCAAATGTGTTCCTATCCTCTTGTGCTTTGAATGAGCAGGAGATTCCTCGCTACGACACCACAGCCCCGTGCTCTGGCCCTGCCTCCCGTCCGTGGATCTGTGCTGCGGCCGCCGGCCCAGTGGGTCTCTGCCACACTAACTCTCCTGCTGCTCTAACACAGGCTACTTCCTGGCCCAGGATGTGGCCCAGAGTCGTCTTCTCAGCTAGAATGTTCTTCCTTCCATGCTTTCCTTTCTCTCTTGAGCCCTAATTGTATCTATTATTGATTGAGGTGGTTGTTTTGGCTTTGTACTGTGAACTATGAAAAACACACATAAAAGTAAAGAAAAGGTACATTAGCAAGTTGTAATAAACCAAACCTTATAACACCTCTACCCAGGCCAAGCCCTAGAACGTGCTCTGCATCCCCGATCCCCACCCACGCCCTCGCTGGGAAGCCACAGTCTTGAGATTCACGGTGTTTCCTCCTCTGGTTTTCTTTCTAGGTTCATTACCTAATGATGCATCCCCGACAGCCACGCTCAGTTCTCCTGCCCCTGACGTTTATGGCAGTAGGTGCTGCCTATGAGTTGTATGGCACCTGGCTCTTTTGCTCACCTGGGCCTGGTCTGTTGGTTTTCAGAATCACCCAGTGTTGGGGGCAGTTTGGGGTCTCCCACTCCTGTGTTATCAGCAATAGCCGTGAACTTGTCCCAGATCGAGGGTGACCTAGGGAGGACCAGTCTTCTTCAGGACAGATTAACTCCCTGGAGTCGATTGCCGAGGGGCGCCTGGGGGGCACGGCACAGCATCTGCTGCTATTTAGTTTAGTTTACTAAAGAGTCGGCAAACAAAGAAGATGTGCAGTTATTACTTTAAAATTCTGGGTGGCAGTCCATGGATATTTGTCATATTATTCCTCATGACTGTCAGGCATTTAAAAAGTTTAAAAAACATCTACTAAAAAAAAAGACACGTGTTGGTTGGGGACAAGTTCTCTGACCACTGGGAAAGGGTTCGTGCCTGCGGAGGTGCTGCCACTCAGTTCCTGGTTTGGTGTAGATTCTGGGTTTCTGGTCATGGGGCAGTGTGTGTGTGTGTGTGTGTGTGTGTGTGTGTGCGCATGCACTGGGGGTGGGGCAGACGCCACGACCTCACATCTTTCCTCCAGGTGTCAAGGCTGAACCTCATCGTGCTTTGAGGAAAAGCCCAGGTGAGTCTTCCTCAGCTGCGTCTCCTGCCCCTTAGGAAGCTGCGCTGCCTGGGTGCTCAGGGGATGGTCTCTTCCTCTGTCTTGACGGGGACTGCGGGACCAGCGCTCACAGGTCCCGTTTTAAGCTTGATGCCTCAGCAGTCTGCAGACATGCTCGGAAGGCTGCGTGGACACCCTGGGTTGGGGGAGGACCGCGTTAAGTGACTTCTCAGGCTTCCAATAGTCCCCTTTCTGCCCTGCCTGGAGCCTGAGTCCATTGGGACCACTTCAAACACCTTTGCCGGATCTTTTAGAAGTGCCTACATTTTTCTCTTCTTTCTTTGTTCATTTCATTTATTTTTTCTTAAATTTTAATTTGAAATAATTTCAAACATACAAAATAGTTGCCAAAATAATTCAAAGCTCATACAGAGAACTCTAATTTACCCCCCACTGAGACAACCAGATTCCTCTCTCCCTCCCTCCCTCCCTCCCTCCCTCCCTCCCTCCCCTCCAGCCACCAATCTACCTATCATCTAGGCTTGTTAAATAACTTATAGATTCAAAATTCAGAAGAAGCAAGGGACTTTGCGGTTTCTTTGTAAACTTTCTGAAGAGCATCGAGTGACGTGAACACATGTGGCCTGAGTCTTTTGGGAAGTAGGTGCCGTGGAACATAGTTGCAAAGGTGAGTGATGTTGGAAGATATTTGAGTGAGAGAACTTCAGGCTGAGGATGACGGGTGGCTTAGGTGGGGTGAGGCACAGGATGGGGTGGTCGACCCTCTGGTGGCCTTAGGAGGGACGTTAGGAGGCCCTGACTAGGGACCGTGAGGCAGAAAAGACGGCAGGAGACGCTGCCACTCAGGGCCACACGACTCGCTGCCGAGGCGGTCACGTGCGAATCCCTCCGTTTTCATTGTCACTGAAAACGTGCATGTGCCTCTTCTTGGATGCTGTTAAGCAACTAAGATCTGTGGGTTCTTCTGGGAAAGTCTGGGTTATAAATTGCCAAGTGAATCCAATTTAATTGTATAAGCAAAATAAAGCATCATTAGAACTGATTGAGGAGGCACATTCATTACAAATGCAGGTTGTTCAATGAATAACAGGAAGGAAAACATCCTTTTTAGCATTTATCACAATTGTAATTAAATAACTATATGTGTAATTACTTGTTTAATATCTGTGTCTGGCTGGGCTGTAAACTCCAGGAGAACAGGGAACCAGCCTCATCTAGTTCAGACTTTTAGCCTGTCACCCAGCACCGTGCCTCAGTGGGACCTATTAAAAAGGACAACAAATGCATTAAATGGATGGGTGGATGGATGGAAGGAAAACATAATTGCTGGATGCCTACCAGGAAAACGCACTAGATCTGTTAACTGTCTTACAAGGAGCAGGAGACGAAGGTGGGGATTCTTTTTTTTTTTTTTTTATTGTGGGTAAAAATCAAAATTTTCACAATACATACCAACATTTGCAAAATGATATATAAATATATATGCATATATGTGCATTTGCTTACAAAAATGTTATTTATGTATATATATATAAATATATTTTAAGAGGTGCTTAGATTACTCAAAATATTACACAGAACCCACTGGGATTCCCATGTTGCCCACCTCCCACACCTCCCACCACATCCCACACAAACATCTCCCACAAGTGTGGCCCACCACCCTCAATGGACTTACACATCCTGGGGCCTTGCCACCAACCATAGACCACAGTTCACATTGTAGACCACACTCTCTCCCACACAGTTGAGTGGTGTGTGCTGATTTAAAGTGGCCTACATCCATTGCCACAGCGGTACTCAGGACAACCTCCAAATCCCAAAGAAGCCCCTGTATTTCAACTGCACATCCCCTCCCTGCCCCGAAAGTGTCCAGTGGCCACTGGCTCCACCTCATTGTTATAATTTCACCATATGGGAGATGGCTCAAAGCCTGCTCTTCTCTTTCTCTCCCTTGTTAACCTATCTTTCAGACAATGGTTCTCAGAGACTGCTCACTTTCCTCAGTTCAGATCAGTGAGGTCATATACTGTTCATCCTTCAGTGCCTGGCTTGCTTCACTCAACATAAGGTCTTCAAGATTCATCCACGTTATTCCATGTGTTAGCACTTTGTTCCTTCTTACAGCTGAGTAATATTCCATTGTATGTATGT
>JAKSZT010054544.1:13453176-13543539 GCA_026826555.1 Tolypeutes matacus
CTGTTGAGTTCATCTATTTCTTCTTTCATCAATGTCGGCTGTTTGTGGGTTTCTAGAAACTTGTCCATTTCCTCTAAATTGTCATTCTTGTTGGCATATAATTTTTCAAAGTATCCTCTTATGATACTCTTTATTTCTGTGGGGTCAGTAGTGATATCCACTTGCTCATTCCTTATTTTATGTATTTGCATCTGTTCTCTCTTTTTCTTTGTTAGTCAGGCTAAGGTTTGTCAATTTTGTTGTTATTCTCGAAGAACCAGCTTTTGGTTTTGTTTATTGTTTCCAGTGCTTTCTTATTCTCTATTTCATTTAGTTCTGCTCTAATCTTTGTTATTTCCTGCTTTCTACTTCCTTTAGGTTTAGTTTGTTGTTGTTTTTCCAATTCCTCCAAGTGTGTAATTTAGGTCTTCAATTTTAGCTCTTTCTTCTTTTTTTATATATGAATTTATGGCTATGAACTTCCCTCTCAGGACTGCTTTCGCTGCATCCCATAGGTTTTGATATGTTGTGTTGTCGTTTTCATTAGTTTCAAGGTAGTTACTGATTTCTTTTGAAATTTCCTCTTTGACCCACTGTTTGTCTAAGAGTGTGTTGTTTAACTTCCATATCCTTGTGCCTAACCTGTTTCTCTGGCCCTTAGTGATTTCCAACTTCATTCCATTGTGGTCAGAGAAATTACTTTGTATAATCTCAGTCTTTCTGAATTCATTGAGTGTTGTTCTGTGGCCTAGCATGTGGTCTATTTTGGAGTATGTTCCATGTGCACTCGAGAAGAATGTGTATCCCGCTGTATTTGGGTGTAGTGTTCTGTATATGTCTATTAAGTACAAGTCTTCTAATGTATTGTTGAGTGCCTTAGTTTCTTTATTGATTCTCTGCCCAGATGTTCTGTCTAATGATGATAGTGGTGTGTTGAAGTCCCCTGGTATAATTGTAGAGGCATTTATTTCTCCTCTTAGTTTTTCCAGAGTTTGCCGCACGTATTTTGAGGCACCTCGATTAGGTGCGTAAATGTTGATGATTGTTCTCTCTTCTTGAGAGATCACTCCTTTTACTAATATGTAGTGTCCATCTTTGTCTCTTACAATAGTTTTGCATTTAAAGTCTATTTTGTCCGATATTAGAATAGCTACTCCTGCCCTTTTTTGGCTATTGTTAGCTTGTAAAATGGTTTTCCAGCCATTCACTTTCAGCCTCCTTGAATCCCTGGGTCGAAGGTGGGTTTCTTGTAGACAGCATATAGATGGATCATATTTTCTTATCCATTCTGCCAATCTGTGTCTTTTGATTGGTGAATTTAATCCATTAACATTCAGTGTTATTACTCGTAACGAATTTCTTACTTCAGCCATTTTTTCTTTGGGTTAATGTATGTCATATGTTCTTTTGTTTCTCTTTTTGTCTTTTCAGTTGTTTTTTAAACTCTCCTCCAACTCTCTCTTCCTTGTTTTTTCCTTTCAACTTGTAGAGATTCCTTTAGTGTTTTTTGAAGTGCTGGTTTCTTCTTGACATACTCTCTTAATTGCTGTCTATCTCGCATTAGTGTGGTAATTTGTTATAATTCATGAAAGAACATTCTTATACTTGTACTCTTAATTATAGTCCATTGTTTACAACAGGGTTCACCGTGTTATACAGTCCCAAATGACTCTGAGAAACTGGAAAACATGGACCAGTCCAATGCACAAAATAAAAACCAGGAAGCAATGCAGAACATTGAACAACTAATCAAAGCTATCTAAACAAATAAATGGACCAACTTAAAGAACTGAAGGAAGAGATTAAGGATATAAAGAAGACACTGGGAGAACATACTGAAGAAATAGCTAACACACCTAAAAAGGTAATGAATATGATGGTGAACAAAGGCACAAGCCAAGAAATGAAAAAGACGCTGGACTCACATGGCAGCAGATTTGAACAGGCAGAAGAAAGAATTAGTGATATGGAAGACAATACAGTTGAAATCAAAGAGATTGTAGAACAGATAGACAAAAAGATAGAAAAAATCCAGCATGGTCTCAGGGAATTAACCGATAATACAAAACGCACAAACACACATTATGGGCATCCCAGAAGGAGGGGATGAGCCATTCTGGAGGAGGCCACTCAAACCGCCCCCTCCCCAAGATGTTCCCATCCCTCTTGGACACAGCCTGGGTCCCGCTGTGTGGCCGTGGTCTGGTGGGCCATGCTCCGTGGACGGGGCCTGACGGAGCAATGACCACGTCTGCCTTGTCTAAGGCTCTCTGCTGGCGCAGAGCAAGGGCTGGGGGCTGACAGCACGGCCCCGAGTGCCCCGCACACAACCCTCCATCACTCACTCCTTACAAAGTTGTGCAGCGCCAGCTGTTCTGACTCAGAGCCCTCCCACGCTCCCCCAGGTGCCGCCGTTGAAGAGAGCTTCCTTCCGGGCCTCTGTTCTGGGGACAAAGCTTTGGCATGGCCATAGTGTGGCCTGACTCCCACCACAAAGCCCACCCTCAGCACCGCGTCCTACCCTGAGATGGCAGGTACCAGGAGCTCTGTGACTCGAGCTGGGAGCTCAACCGAGAGACCCCGAGAAGCTGGGGAGTGGTCAGCCTGAGCTGCCTCCCTGCCGAGCATGCTTGGAAGTGGGAGGACGCGGAATGGAGCCACCCCAGGGGCGTCAGACCCCCCGAGGGAGCCTAGCTCTGGAAGCAGAGAGCACCCTGTGTATCTGGTCATCTTGCACTCATTCACTGATCCCCTCATTCACTCATTCACACTGGCTGTGCACTGGCAATGGAGCTCCAGAGTCTAGCCAGCTGCAGGCACCGCCATGGACCCACCAGGGTCCTCCCAAGGCAGGGAGACCTGCCTCCAGGTAGCAAGGCAACGGCACACGCGGCAGTGTCTGCAAGCCACGAGCTCCGGCAAGTGCCGCTCCTCTCTGTTTCGCTTCTGTGCGTCAGGCTGTGTGTCCTGGGCAGCTGCCAGGGAGACCTTAGAGAGCCACAGGTGACACCTGCACTTTCTCTCTCCCTGAGTCGCTTTCCTTTTCTCCACTCGGCCCTGGCCGCAGGTGCCACGGATCAACCTCTGCCCATCACCGTGCATCCAGGCAGGTACCTGGAAGCTTCTGATGGCCCTGGCTGCTGAGGTCACTGTCAGCTCGTGGGCTCAGGCCCTCTTCTGTGACTTTCATTTATTTATTTTGGTATGCGATTTACTTTTTGAAGACAGCGAAGAAATGGGGGCTACCTAAAGAAAGGGATGTTTCGTTTTGTTTTTAACTCCTACATTTATTCACAACGGAAATCCACACCTCCTAGGAGAAAGAGCAGAGGCTTTGGGAGGGTTCACACCCGCTGTGCCCCTCGCCAGCCATGGCCCCGGGAGAGTGACCTGACCCTCCAGCCTGAGGCCTCTCCCGTGTGGACGGGGTTGAAGCTGGCGGGCTGCAGAGCACGAGCAGGCCACCACCGCGTGCCAGCGCCGCCTCTTCCTTCTGTCCACGGGACACGGGTGTCGGGTCTGTTACTTCCAAAACCCCTTGGTCAGTGGCCCCTAATTCCTCTGTCTGAAACAATGAGGAAGGTACAAGAGGCTTCTGCCCAGCCCTGCACACGTCTTTGCGAGCAGTGAGGGGCTCCTGTGGAATCCCCTCTGGAAAGTCTGCACTTCTGTTTTGCACTTGTGTGCCATGATGTGTGGGAACGGCGGGTGAGACACGGCCGTCCAGAAGTGGGACTCTGACTGGTGACGTCTCCTTGCCCTTGGCACGCGGCGCTCTGTGTAAGGCTTTGAGGCCTTGTCTTGTCCTCAGCCTCCAGCTTATCCGAGGACCCTCCTCCGCCTCTCTTCCCGCCACTGCGCCCCTAGATCCACCAGCCTGGCCTTCTGCTTGGTGGGTGCTGACAGAAAGAAGAGAATCCCCATGCCAGGCTGAGCCCGCTATTCTCCAGGACCACCTCCCCAGCCTGGCTGTCCCCTGTGCTCAGGGGATTGTAGATCCCCCCAGTTGCTATCAACACTCCGTAAACAGCTTTTAAACACCTTTTAAATAGGTCGAAATCATGACCACTTTGAAAGGACTTGACTACTGTCCCCAAGCTGTTTCCAAATGGGTTGTGTGAATGTTTCTGCCCAACAGTCGGAGCGCCCACGTGTGCCCAGCTCTGTGCGGTGCTGGCACTGCTGGCCCAGGTCCCCACGTCTCTTCCCAACGCCGCCTTCCCTGGCAGTGCGCTGGCGGCTGGGCACTGGCAGTCAGCAATCGCTAGAGCAGGGCGGACCAGCAAAACAAAACCCGTCTTTAAAAGCTTCACTCAGTTGGCAAAGAAGGGAGAGGGCACTCCTTCAGGGGGTCGTTGTGCCCTTGGTCCCGCAGCCCATGCTGGAGACCCCGTCCCCCATGTGGTTAAAGGGACGACTGCCAGGCCGTCAGCCAGGGCTGAGGACAGCACCGCACAAGAGGTGTGGAAGCAGGTGCAGGGCCAGGTACAGCTTCCTGCCCTGCTCAGGTGTGTAACGGACCCCCGCCCCCCAGAAGGGCGCGGAGGAGAAGGGTGGGCACCTGAGAGCAGTGAGGGCCGCGGCTGCATTCGGATGTGCTTCACCTCCCCTGACAACTGCTGCCTCACCGCCGGACCATTAAAGAACGTGCTATTGCTCATCCTCGCTCGGCAGCGGAGGCCACACATGCCCTCAATGGATGTGCCGATGCCCTCCCGCCGCCACCCCGCCCAGGTCCTCACTGCGCACTGTGACCAGCCTCTCCCCACACAGGAAACAGCCTCTCGTGGGCTGCGATGTGGGAGAACAAGACTGATCGAAATGGAAGCAGCCAGTGCCCTTCCTCTCAGCGGAGTAAGGCAGCAGCCCAGGTTTCCGGGCTGCCTGGCTAAATCCATAAGGTGATGCACAGCCCTCCTCTTCAGTTTCACATCCAAGGAGCAACAGGTGAAGCAAAACCTACTTGCATCTGCAATTATACCAGGAGCACGGGACTTTCTCTACAAAGAGTAATAAATGCTAACTGTAAAACACACTCAAATAATTAGGAAAATGTAAGGAAAATCAGGAGAATGAGGGCTGCCGTTCAGAGGTGAAAATTGTTAACTTTTAGATGCTTTCCCTTCCTTCTGCCCATGCATTTTTAGAGAATTGTATTCTGCGCTTTTTTTCACGCTATATGAAGACATTGTCGCGTGTCTGTAACATACTCGCACTGCACCCTGAGGACAGGCCGAAGTCTTCCTGACGGTGCCCCTGATGCTCTGCTCTTATGCTGGTTGTCGCTTTTCTAGAGTGTATGTGATGAAAAAGGGGCGTTTCTGCGCAACTGGGGGGCGGCACTGAAGCTCAGGGTTCACGCTTGGCACTCCTTGCCAGCTGTGTGTCTCTGTGAAGCTGCCGAGCCTCTCTGTGCTCGCCTGCTCCTCTGGGCAATGCAGACCCCTGCAGGGGCGCCGGGGAGGGCTGGGTGGCCCCGCCGTGGGGTGGGGCACGGAAGCAGCACAGCCCCTCCCGCCCTCAGACCCACTGTGCGTTCCTGTGCCGTGGATGATACACTTTCCAGTTTCCACATCATTGTGGTTTTCAGCTCACGGTTGACACCAGGAGGGATTTACTGCCCAAACGTAGCAGCTTCTGAGGCTTTTGATTTGTGCTGCTAATTTGCTTTCCAAAAGCATCGTGCCAGGTCATGGGGACCTGTGATCCAGTGCCTTCTGCCTCTCTAGCATGGGCTTCCTTTCCTAAAAGCAAAGGACACAAAACACTGATAGTTTAATACATGAAAACAAAATCAGTGTGTCTATTTCCCCGTGCTCTTTTCTGCTTTCCCCGACTTTTATCCTCCTCTCGCCCCTCACCCTAATGTGGACAAGGCCTACCACCCCCAGAAGAAGGGTTCCTTCCATGAATTTAAGGACAGCTCTAAGGGACGTGGTTGGGGCCCCGGTAGGATGTGGCTTGCTTCTCCTCTGATCTCCACAGAGGCAGTACAGTGCGGCCCCTCTGGGAGCACCAAGGCGTGTCCGTTCCTCCTCCTCACTCACGCCATGGGCTTAGGGGGTGCCTCCTTGTCCCCTGTTTGAGAAAGGAAAAGTCAGACCCTCTGGACCAGCTCTGGCCCGAATACTGGGCCAGGCTGAGCTTACCTCATTCTCTGTCCCTCCTCCAGTGGTGAGGTCCCAGGGCCCAGGATGCAGGAGCAAAGAAACAGGGAAGGAGGCCAGAACTTCCCTCTCCTGCCAGACTCTTAATCCATCGGAACTTTTTTTACGTATGGTTTGCAATAATATTCCAAATTAATTTAAGTTTTCCAAGGAGCTAACCGATTGCTTCTACCTCTTGTGTTAAGTGCTTCCTTGTTTTATCATGTATATAATCCTGATTTGTATTTGGGTCTGTTTGGGGATATTTTCATTGGCCTCTAGTTGATTTAGGGGCTGATATGACATTTTTAATTTCTGTATTTTTATACTTTAGTTATGTAGGGCAATGCTTCTCATTTAAATTCTTTTTGTTGTTTTCTGTTTTTCTTTTAAACAGACTATCTCAAGGTAAACCAAAAAATCATGGTGAGATTTTGCTTGAAAATGGCACTGATTGACTAGACTTGTAATATTTGAGTGGAGTGATGCAAGGCCTGGTGGGGTGGGGGTCCACACTGCCCGGGTAGCAGCCCCAGGTTTGCTGCTTGTTGGCTGTGAAAGGACAGCGTCCCCTGCCTCAGGAGAAGAAAGGTGCCTCCGGAAAAGGCTGGTTCGTGTCCTTTCTACGAGACCTCTGCCCGACACAAGATGGCAAAGCTGTTTTCCCATGTTTCCTTCTAGAATTTTTGTACCCTTAGCTTTCATTTTTAGGTCTATGAGCCTCTTCAAGTTAATGTTGGTATAGGATGTGACTTATTTTCTTTCCCTATTGACATCCAATTGTTCCAGCACAGTTTGTTGAAAATATATTCCTTTCTCTACCGAAGATCAAAAAGCAATTGGAGATGCATGTGTGGCTCCATTTCCAGGCTCGCTATTCTGTTCCACTGATCTGTGTCTCTGTCCTTTTGGCAGTACCACTCTGCCCCATTATTGTAGCTTTATAGTAAGCCTTGAAACCAGATGGCAGAGGTGGGGCAGCTGTGGGGATGTGCCTCACAGATTTCTACGACAAGCTGCTGTGCTTTGAAATCTGTCCCTGCGTTTACGGCAGGGCCATTCTTGCCACGTCCGCTCCCAGGCAAGCATGGATACAGCAGAGGTACCAGGGCAGGCCCCTTCCTGGGAAGACGACTTCCTTGGCAGTTGGCTTTGGCTCGAGGGCTCCTCCGCGGCCTTGCAGAACCTCCTAGACCTGGCTGTGGTCCAGCCTGTGTGCACCCAGCCTTCCCTCCCTCCTCTTTCTCCTGGGCTCACACTGGCCTCGCAGTCCAACAGTCCTCCCCATTTTCTATCACAGACATTTCCCTAATAAGATCCTTCCACTTACTTCTCAGAGGACTTGGACTAACCTTTAAAGTTTTCATTCCCCCCCCTTTTGAAAAAGTTGTTTTGGATATTCTAGGTCATTTGTATTTTCATATAAAGTTTTGAATCATCTTTTTAATTTCCACCAAAAGCTTGTTGGAAATTTTATTGGCATTGCGTAGTTTGTTTGGGATTATTTTGAATAAAAAACCGGTTAATGAGAGTTCGGGTCCTTCCGATGTTGAGTGCTTGAATCAATGACTGTGTTGTGTGGCTCCATTTACTTAGGTATTAAATTTGTTGAGCGATGTTTTGTAGTTTTCAGTGTGTAGGTTTTTCATAATTGTGGATACTATTCCAAATGGAATTGCATGTTTTAATTTTATTTTTCAGTTGTTTGCAATAGTATAAAGAAATGCAATTGATTTTTCTACATTGATCTTGCATTCAGGACCATTTCTAAATTTGTTTTTTAGTTCTACCTGCTATTTGAGATAGTCCTTAGTATTTTCCATTTACATAACCAAGTCATCTGTGATAAAAGACGTTTTTATTCTTCTTTTCCAGTCCGGATTCTTTTTATTTCTTTTCCATGCCTTATCACACGAGTTATGAGTTTCAGGGCAATGTGGAATAGAAGAGGGAAGAGCAGACAGACATCCTACCCTGTTCACAGCACTGGGTGTTTTCATTTGAGGGAAGATGCTAACCGTGGGTTCATCATAGATGACCTTGATATGGTTATGGGACTTTTCTCCTTTTTCAGTTTGCTGAGAGCTTAGTATCATGAATGCCTTTACATTTGTTAAGATGAAAACTTTTCTTCTTTTTCTAATAGCATTTAAAGCTCTAAGTTTTCTTCTAAGCACTGCCTTAGCTGCCTCCCGAAGTTTCATATGTTGCCTTTTTGTTTTCATTTAATTCAAAGTATTTTCTCAATTTCCTTCTGATTTCTTCCTTTACCATGGTTTGTTTAGAACCGACTTGCTTAATTTGCATATATTTTTGCTTTTAAAGATGTTTTGTTGTTGTAGATGTCTAATCTAATTCTGTTGTGGTTAGAGAACAGGACTTACGGGATTTCAGCCTTTTGAAATTGATTGACACTTGATTTATGATCCGACATACAGCTCATTTTGGCGGCCATTCCATTTGCTCCTGAAAAGAAGTGTATTCTGTGTCGTTGGGTGTCGTGCTTTACAAATGCCTGTTAGGTGAAGAAAGTTAATGGTGTCAATCACATCTTCTATATTCTTAATCTTATTTTCGCTATTCTATCAATTATTGAGGGAAGTATGTTAAGTCCTCCAGATGTGATTGTGAATTTGTTTATTTCTCCCTGTCTCTTGGTTTTTGCTAAAGGTATTATGAGGCATTTTTATTAAAGTTGTTATACCTTCCTGATGTATGGGCTCTGTTATTATTCCTTTTACTTTCAATTTCTTTGTGACTTTGTATTTAAAATGCAACTTTTATAAACGGCATTTAATTTGTTCTGGGTCTTTTATTTTTTTCATCTTTCAGTCTATACTCCTGTCTTTTGATTGAAGTGTAGAATCCAATTGCATTTAATATAGTCATTGATATGGATATATTTTGGTCTGACACTTGCTACGTATTTTCTACTTGTCTCATCTATTTGTTCATCTGTTCTTCCTTTTTTTTTTTTTTTTTTTGTTTACTATAGTTTGTGTTAACCAAATATTTTTAAATTTTCCATTTCAATTCTTTAATTGCTTTTAAGCTATATATCTTTGCATTAATTATAGATGGCAAACTCTTTAATTTCTCTGAATCTACTTAGGATTAATATTGAGTTACTTCTGGAAAAGTATAGGAAACTTGCAAAAATATATTTGCATTTACTCCCTTCTTATTGCTGTGGTCATAGTTTCTGTCTGTATAAATGATAAACTCAATCCAGTGTTACTGATTTTGCTTAAACTGCCATATATCTTTTAGAGAAAACAGGATACGGGAAGAAATGAAAAATATATATGGTGCTTTTAATTTAGCCACATATTAACCATTTCTTTTGCTCTGTATTTCTTCTTGTAATCTGAATTTCCAGGAGGTGTGATTTCACTTCAGCCTGAAGAAATTCTGTTAACAATTCTTGTTAAGTCTGTTGGCGATGAATTCTCTCCATTTCTGTTTAGCTGATAGTGTCTTTATTTCATTTTTACTTTAGAAGGAGAGTTTTGCTGAGTATAGAATTTTCAGTGTACATTTGTTTTTCCATCAGCATCAGTTATTGTATTTTTCAGCTCCAGAGTGTCTATTTTTATAGTTTCCATCTCTCAGTTGAGATTGTCCATCTATTCAGGTATTAAAATCATTTCCCCCCTTTTTTTTTTCTTTAATTCTATTTATAACAGCTGCTTTGAAACCTTTGTTAAATTCATCTATGTCCCTCATAGTCAGTTTCTGTGGCCAGTTTTTTCCTGTGTATAGATTACCCTTTTCTGTTCATATGCATGTCTAGTAGCTAGGGTTTAAAGGAGATCTTGTAGGTGGTACGGTGTCGTGATTCTGCAGTCTGCTGTGTTCCTCGGAGTATTTAATTTTCCTGTTTCTAACATGCAGTGAACTTGCCTAGTCTCAGACTGCAAACTTTGCTTCCTTTGTGCTATGCAGCTGTTGAAACTTCTGCTCTGTGTCTGGCTTCTAGCTGCTACTTATGTAGGCTGTTTTTGTAAATTGAACCTGCTAATATTTATATTTTGTTTTAGCCATTCAAATCTATTTTGTCATGACTCTGTGTATTTGGCCACTTAACCTGTGCCTGCCTAATTTAGCCATTTAGACCAAGATTCCGATCAGATTCAGAGGTTCAGCTTTGCTCCCAGGGATTTCCACCTAATTTCCAGCTGCTCTCCCAGCCTTCGGCTCTGCTTTCTGATCTGTCAAGCCCATGGGGCTTTCACTTCCTGCCACCTGAGCATCATGTTTGGAGATGGGGTGCAGCTCGCGGAGCTCACCGTGCACAGCTCCAGCTTTCACGAAGAGGTTCCTCTGTGGTCACATTTAAAATATTTTAAATATTTTTTTACTGTTCTTTTCAATGTTTTCTCTCATTTTCATTTTCTTTTACAAAAGAATTTTTAGAAACATTTTGTCAAGCCAAAATATCTATTTGTGATTTCTACTGAAATTGTATTAAATCTGTAGACTTACCTGGGGGACTATGACATATCTCAAATATTGAAATGTCTGTCGAGAGACAGACCAACTTCATTTGCTTACGTATTTGTATGACTTTCATAATATGCATAGCTCTCTTTATATAATGCTTACACACTTCAGGATATTTTTATTCCTAAATGCATTGTTGGTTTGGGCACTATCATAAAGGAAATATTTTGTATTATTACATTACACTTGGTTGTTACCGGACTATGGTAAGTTTATGAGGTTTGGAGTATTTACTCACATTCTGAACATTAAAAAATTAGCTGGAACACATTTTGTTTAGTTCTTTAAGGTAAAAAAGCATATAATCTGTAGACAGTTACAGTATACATTTCTTTTTATTATCTGTACATGTATCTATATATCACTGACTTCAGAAATAGTACTGATAATAAACATCTTTGTCTTGTCTATATCTTTACTAGGAATGGCTAACAGTTTGAGATACATATTTTTATCTTATTATCAAATATTCTTTGAAATATTCTTCTATCCTTATTTGAAAAATAATTTATAAAAGATCATATATGATTGTTGAAGCTGACCAAATGGCTTTTAGACAATTATTATTATTATTTCTTTTTCTTGGATTTACTGTGATAAATTACATTGGGAGATGTACTAATATTTTCTAGAAGGAAACATTTTTTGTTATGTTCCATTATTTTTCATGTACTGATAGATTATATTTGAAAATACTCATCTGGAATTTTAAAATATTTATTCATAGTTAAGATTTCTATGTAGCTTTATTTTTGTGCTTCTAAAAATAGTTTAGTTTCAGAGTTATATACAATGAACTGGGAAAATTTCCAAATTTCTATGTCCTACAATAATTTAAATAGCGTAAGAATTTATTTCTTTTTGAGTTTTGAAGTAACTTGCTAATAAAAATGCCTAGGATATTTTATGAGGTTAGCTCTTGGCCAACTTTATACATTTCATCTTTTAAATTAATTTTCAACTACAAGCCAAATATGAATATTTTTGTTATGTAAATTTTAAAATAATAGAGATAAAGCAAAAGTTTCCCTTGATTATGCTCAACTTCCTTGTTCCCTCAGCAGAATTACTTGGGGTGAATTCTTCCAGATTTTTTCTATACATTTAAAAACATATATAAGCACTTACAGATATGTAAAATTTTCCTTCCTGTTATTTTGTTTTACAGAAATTGGATAATATTGAATTTATATTTTGAAACTTGCCATTTTTTTTAAACTTTTTGAAAAATTTATTGAACTATATCATGTATACCTAAACATCCATAAACAATAAGTGTTTAGTAATAGTTGTGAACTTACAAAGCAAACATGCATAACCTCATTCAGGGGTCCCGTACATCCACCCTCTATGAACACCTTGCATTGTTGTGAGACATTTGTTACAAATTATGAAAGAATAGCATCAAAATCTTACTACTAACTATAGTCCTTATCTTACATTTGGTGTATTTTTCCCCCAACTCACACCATTATCACTTTTTAAATGTATTTTAAAAATAATTTAAAGAAGTTAACAGAAGTTGTAAACTTACAAAACAATCGTGCACGTGTGCAGAATTCCCTCACAACACCCCTCCATCAGCACACCACACCGTGGGGGAATATTTGTTACAGATTGTGAGATAATATCATCAGACTATTACTAGGTCCATAGCATACATTTGGCACACATTTTCCATACTCCCCCATTATCAACACAGTACGTCTTTGGCATAGATGCAAGAATATTACAGTATTACTGTTAACCACAGTCCGAAGGTCACTCCAGTTGTATTTTTCCCATGCTTCTCTACATTCCCACCACCCTGCAATAGTGATGTACATCTGCTTTAGCTCACAAAGGACACTCTTGCATCTGTACCATCAACCACAATTCTCACCCACCTCTGGGCTTACTGTGCTATTCAGTCCCGAGATTATTCTCTAGCTTTCTGCCAATTGGCATTTACATCCCTAGACTACCCTTTTCAGCCACATTCCGATTTATAAAAAGCTGTTACTCACTATAATGTGTTACCATCAACTCTATACACTTCCACACTTTTACAATAAAGTTAATTAAAATTTCTACATATGTTAGTCCATCTCAGTCCTCCTCTTATGTGCTTTGAGAATTCACCACCTACCACCAAGTCTTAAAGATATTTTCTACATTTTCTTCTAGAAACTTTATGGTTCTTGCTTTTATATTTAGGTTTTTGATCCATTTTGAGTTAATTTTTGTATAAGGTGTGAGATAGGGGACCTCTTTCCTTCTTTTGGCTATGGATATCCAGTTCTCTTAGCACCATTTGTTGAAAGGACTGTTCTGCTGAAGCTGGGTGGGTTTGACAGGCTTGTCAATAATCACTTTACCATTGATGGGAGGGTCTGTTTCTGAACCATCAGTTTGCTTCCATTGGTCTGTCTTTATGCCAGTACCATGCTGTTTTTACCATTGTAGCTAGGTAATGTTATTTAAAACCTGTAAGTGAGAGTCTTCCAACTTCACTTTTCCTTTTTAAGATGTTTCTTAAAAAGGGACCCCAGCCCTTCCAAATAAAATTGATAATCATGTTTTCCATTTATTAAAAAAATGCTAGTAGAATTTTTATCGGGATTGCATTGAATCTCTATATCAATTTGGGTAGAATTGACATCTTAATGATATTATTCTTCTAGTCCATGAGCATGGAATGTTCTTCCAATTATTTAGGTCTTTTTAAAATTTATTTTAACAATGAGCTGTAGTTTTCTGAATATAAGTGCTTTACATCATTGGTTAAGTTTATTCCTAAATATTTGATTCTTTTAGTTGCTATTGTAAATGGAATTATTTTTTCCTGACTTCCTTCTCAGATTGCGCATCACTATTGTCTTTTAATGTCTACTTCATCTAATATAAGTATAGCTTCTCTGGCTTTTTTTTTGGGGGGGGGGGGGGGGGGGTGGGTACTGCATGTGTGGAACAATTTTTAATCAGTTGGCATCCTTGGGTCTAAGCTGAGTCTCTTGCAGACAGCATATAGGTGGCTCATATTTTCTTATCCATTCTGCCAGTCTGTGTCTTTTAATTTGGGAGTTTAATCCATTAACATTCAATGTTATTACTGTAAAGGTAGTTCTTATTTCACCCATTTGACATTTGGGTTTTATCTCTCATATTTTATTTTCACCACTCTTTTGAGACATTTAGCTACTTTTACTGGTATAATCTTCATTTCTAGGCTCTCTTCCAAGCCTCTCTCTCCTGTCTTTTCTTTTCAGATTGTAGCATACCCTTTAGTATTTCCTGCCAAGCTGATTTCTTGGTTACAAACTCTCTGAGTTTCAGTTTATCTGTAATTATACTAAATTCACCCTCAGTTTTGAAATACAATCTTGGCGGATATAAAATTCTTGGCTGGAAGTTTTTCTCTTGGCTATGGATATCCAGTTCCAGATACGTCCAGGCTTGAAGCATCTTAAATACATCATACCACTGCCTTCTTGCCTTCATGGTGTCTGATGAGAAATCGGCACTTAATCTTATTGGGTATCCCTTATATGCTATGCATTGTTTTTCTCTTGCTGCTCTCAGAATTCTCTCTTTGTCTTTGGTATTTGACATTCTGATTAGTATGTGTTTCGGAGTTGGTCTATTAAGATTTATTCGGATGGGAGTATGTTGTGCTTCTGGGGCATGGGTATCCATGTCCTTCAATAGGGTTGGAAATTTTCTACCGTTATTTCTTCAAATATTCCTGGTGCCCCCTTTCCCTTTTCTTTTCCTTCTGGGATACCCATGACACATATGTGTGCATGTCTCTTGCTGTCATTTAGTTCCCTGAGACCTTGTTCAAATTTTTCCATTCTTTTCTTCATCTGTTCTTTTGTATGTTTGCTTTCAGAGGCCATTTCTTCAAGCTCACCAATCCTTTCTTCTGCCTCCTCAAATCTGCTATTATATGATTCCAGTGTATTTTTAATTTCATTTAAGCCTTTCATTCCTGTAAGATCTGCTATTTTTCTATGTATGCTTTCAAATTCTTCTTTGTGCTCATCCAATGTCTTCTTAATATCCTGAATCTCTTTGGCCATCTCATTGAATTTATTAAGGTGATTTGTTTGAACATCTATGATTAGTTGTCTCAACTCCTTTATGTCATCTGGAAGCTTATTTTGTTCCTCTAACTGGGCCATATCTTCCTGTTTCTTGGTGTAGATTATAATTCTTTGTTGATGTCTTGTCATCTGGCTTACTAGAGTATTTATTCTGGGTGCAGTTTCTGTCTTTAGTTTAGGGCTTTCTTGCCCTTTCTCCCTTGCTGGTTGTGTGGTAGGAGCCAAGGATGTAGTTGATGCTGTAAGTTATGGAGGCCCAAGTTGCCTACATCATCCAAGGGACCGATGAAGCTTTTCCCAACTTTCTCCTTTGCCAGGGGCCGGGACAGAGCCACAGCCATGTGTAATAATCCAAGTTGTGCAAGCCTAGACTCTAGTTGCCCAGAGAGATTGATGAAGCTTCACGTCTCTCTCTTCTCTGCCTGGGGTGGGGATGGAGCTGCAGGTGTGGGCAGCAATCTATGCCGTGCAGGTCCAAAATGACCACTGTTGTCCCAGTAGACTTCCAACTATTCAGTCTGTGCCAGCCAGATGTACCTGCAGTTACCCAGAGAGGCTGGTGCAGGTACTGCCAGCTTCCTCCCTGCTAAAGGTGGGGCTGAAGCCTAGGCTATGGTTGCAGGCCCATTTCGGTGTAAGAAGCCAGTCCCTATCAATACTGTGATACACCTCATGCTGCTGGTGGAGTAAAAATGGCAGCTACTGGCCTCTTTCGGACTTGGACAGGTCCAAACTTTAGTTGTTCTTATGATTATACTTTAGTCTGCCGAATTTACTAATCAATAGCCACAGTTGGTGACCAACTGTCTCTTCCTCCCCCGTTTTTGGGAAGTGGAGCTTCCAATTCCAGCCACCAAACAGCTCCTGAGGTGGCTTGTGCCTCCAGTGGAGGATGGGCACCGGCCTCGGGGGGTGGAGTGCTCTACTTATGAATCTTCTCTGCAGATGGGCAGTCTCCTCCTTTCATCCTGTCAAGGATGTTGCAGGATGCTCTTCTGGTCTCCTGGAGCCCCCAAATAGGTGCTTTAGATAGCGCTGGGTGATTGCTAACTGCCCTGTAGCATGAGCTGATTCTAGGAGTTCATTACTCTGCTGCCATCTTGCTGGTTGTGCCATTTTCTTTTAATAATAAATCTTAGAAATATTTCCATGTGAATATATGTGGCTTTCTCTAGTTCTATATTTTACCATTTCATAATATACTATATGATGGAAGTAACCTTAGTTTAATTAGAATGTTGGTACAAAAATTTCAGTTTCTCTCATGGTTTCTATTTTCTAGTATTTCTTTAAACAAGTTTGGAAACGTTTGTTTTCCTAAATTTTCTTTAATTTCACTCAGATTCCCTCCTTCTCTCCCTTCCTTTCTTCTTCTTCTTCTTCTTCTTCTTCTTCTTTTTTTTTTTTTTTTAACAAATATTTATTCAGGACTTGCCAAGTGCCAGGCATTTTTCTATGTCTCTGACCCAAAGAGTCCCAAATCCCTGACCTTATGCTGCTAACATTAAAGCATATTTTAAAGTCACTAGGTTTGGAGTATTTATTAAAATTATGAACATTAAACAAATTAGTTCTAATTTTTAAATTAGTTCTAATTTTAAGCATTTTCTTATTATTGTTCTTCTTTAAAAATTTACTATCTGTGATTATCTGTTTTCATTCCTAATTTTCATGTTTTTGCTTCTTCTTTTACCCTGCTTGATTGAAATGCATGCATTTTTATAATTCTATCTTCTTTTGCAATCAAGTTTTGCCCTAATTAAAAGAACACAATGAAGTTTATGAGTTCTACTCATTTAAAGGGTTTCAATTCTTCATTTCTCTTCTTAACTATATTTATTTCTCTTTAGTTTCATTTTACTATTCTCCTATAATCTTAAATTAGATACCTGGTTTATTCCTTCTTTTTCTTCTCCTCCTCCTCCTTCTTCCTCTTGTTTAAAAATAAGTGTCTTAGGCCTTGCATATTCCTCTGGAAAAGTGTTGGCATTTATCATATATTTGCTTATTTTTTTGATGGTCAGTGGCAAATATATCCAATTACCTTCTAGTGCAGCTTCTACTCCCCTGCTTCCTGTTGCACTTAATATTCCAAGAATTTGTTGGAACCATGGGATGCTTCCTCCATGTCTTCCCATCGACTTCCAGAGAGGAAAAGGAAGCGCACATGGAAGCACAGGGCAGCAACGCTACCACAGCTCGGGGCAGTGACCCCTCACGCCACAAGATGCGAGCAAGCATGGCGGCTGCTGCCTTCTGTGGGGAGGCGCATGAGAAAAGAGTTGATGAAACAACTCAACAAACTTCAAAGAAAAGGAGATGTCTGAAACCAACCAAAGTCTACTCTTTTCTTGTTAAACTCTTTCAGCTTTTTCATGAGTCTTAACATTTAGAAATTTTATTAAGTTATGTGCACATGTGGATCTCTTCATAAGTTTTCCGTTAATTGTACCAACACTTGGTGTTTTTTGAGATTCATAAAAACTATTACGTATCATGTGCTTAACACGTGCCAGGAAATGTCCTGGGCTCCATGGCCTCCTTCCCTGCCCGAAACACCTCTACAAACCACTCCACATTTTCATAGCAGGCTGGTCAACCTGCCTGGACTCACAGGGTTAGTCAGTAGCAGAGCTGGACTTTGACCTCCAGTTTTCGCAGTTCCAAAGCCTGCACGTTTCACCACTTATTTGCACATAGACATTTTATTTTCTTTTTATTTCTGTTTCCCTTTTCTCAGCAGTCTAGGGAGAAATTCTCCAGCTGGTCATCTAACTTACTGATGGGATTTTCTCCACGATCAATTCCCTTCTTTCCCTCCATTGGGCTTTTTAATTCAGCAATCATGCTTTTCAGCTGAAAGCAATATTCTTGATCACAGAGTGCACTGTCATCTGAAATTTTATTAAAATATTCTAAGTAGGAAATTTAAAAATTGGTTATTTGCAGCAAGTGTTTTTCATGGGAGGACAGTTCTGACTACTTGTATTATTGTTTTCCTTTTAGTTACTAAATCACTGTGCACTTAGGGAGATTTTTCATTCTTAGTTGATCTCTACAGAGAGCTGCAGTACATGGTTATTCGTTATTGGATTTGAGCTGGTTCTTGGGGCCACCCTGTTGGATTCTGTTTCACATCTTTCAGAATGAGGGAACAGCTGTATTTGCTCTTATTTGTGCCAGATCAGAGGGGCTGCTGTTGGAGGAAGTGGAGCTGTCAGGAGTGTCACGGCACAAACCTTTTCTTCTTGTTTCTTGCTTTTCCTGATTGGACCCTCCCTGCGTATCTGGAAGAGCCATTCTCTTCGGACCTACCCAGGGTCTCCATCCGCTTCTTCACATCTGTCCTTTGTCCACACTAAATTGGGCTATTTTGTCAAAGTGCAATGTGCCTGTGTTCAGAGAAATATGATTTCTGTGTCTATCACCGCCCAGAGACTGGCCTGCAGTTTCTGTCTGTGCTCACTCTACCTGCTTTGGCCAGGGTCGAACAGGAGCCGGGGGACCACTCGGGGAGCTGTGTGGCTCGCTGCAAATCCATTCAGAGGCTGGTCGGGAGGTTCCAGAGATCACCTGGTCCAACCTCCCCCTAAGGACATGAGAGCTGCCTCTGCCCCACTTGCTGCTGGCAGCCACCACGGTGGGTATGTACCGTGGCGTGGAGTGAGCTACTGTGTGGGCAGTCCCATCATGGTTTTGGCGATTTCCATGGTTAATCTGCTTCTCTCAAAATAATAAAATCTATCTCCTTGTGAAAGGAGAACTTGGCCTCTCAGTCTTGAAATTTCTGCTTTCAGGAGCCATTGGGAACACACCTTGCTCCGATTTCTCTCAAGTCTTTAGGAAGGAATGTCCCAAAAGACTCAGCCAGGAAAGCATCTCTGCAACTGTTTCTTGTTCATCTTTGTTTCCTGACTCTGTTTTCTTGGTCACTCGTCTCCATAGGTGTCTCAGGTGGTTAGAGGTTTGTGCCCAAATAGGAATCCAACCCAGAGCCTAGCACCCTCCACACTTATGGCCAAATATGCCTCCATCGAGGCATATTATATCACAGAGGCTCAATCTGGAGTGGAGCAGATAGACCATCTCCCCATCACCTCTATCACCCCTTCACCTCCATCACCTCCAAGACTCCCATGACTCCATCACCCCCATTACTACATCACTTCCATTACCCTTATCACTCCCATCACCCCATCACCGCCAAGACTCCCATCACCCTCATCACCCCCATCACCTCTATAATGGTTAGGCTAATGTGTCAACTCTGCCAGGTAACTGTGCCCAGTTGTTTGGTCAAGCAAACTCTGGGCTAATTGTAATACAAGGACATTTATGGGCTTTACTCATCAGTGAATTTACTGCATAGATGGTTGATTATATCTATAATAAACCAAAGAGATCGCCATCAGCAATGAGTGACGTTTTAGCCAATCAGTTGAATGCCTTAAAGGGGAAGTTTCAGCATTCAGAGAGAATTTCCCAGCTTGTCTTTGGACGGCCAACTTCTCCCAGAAACTCATCAAGAACTTTTCTTTTTTTTTTTTTTTTTTTTTGCAGAAAACTACAAAATACTTTTATTTTTTTTTTCTTTTCTTTTTTTTTTATTATGGGTAAAAATCAAAATTCTCACAATACATACAAACATTTGCAAAATGATATATAAATATATATGCATATATGTGTATTTGCTTACAAAAATGTTATTTATATATATATATATATATACACACATATATTTTAAGAGGTGCTTAGATTACCTAAAATATTACACGGAACCCACTGGGATTCCCATGTTGCCCACCTCCCACACCTCCCACCACATCCCACACATTGGACTTTCTTCAGAGCCCCTGGTTTACAGCCTGCCTGTGGAACCTGGACTTATGCATCCCCATGGTCATGTGAGAGAATTTTATAAAATTGTATACTATCTGCAGATATCTCCTGTTGATTCTGTTTCCCTAGAGAACCAACTAATACAACCTCCATCACCACTTCACCCCATCATCCCTATCGCCTCTATCACACTGAATGCTCTTCCATTAATTTGGTCAGTCCATAACACATGGGCTGCTTTTTGGTAATATCACACTGTTGGCTCAACTTGACCTTATTTTCAAGTTGTACCTCTGCTAAAGCACACGCTTATCCTACTCCATTGTGTTTGTTCTTTTACTCCCAAGTGTAGGACCTCACATTTTTCCTAACATAACTTACCCTGAGCAGATGTGGCCTGTCCCTTCAAGGGATCAGCAGTTATACTCCACTAACTGTGTACAAAGCAATTTGCACGTTATCTCATTTTGTCTCACTGAATCGTCACAAAAAACCCAACAGGGCAAGGTATTATAGTCCCTTTACAGAGAGAAGAAAACTGCAGACTTGAGAAGGTTGTAACTGTTCCCAGTGCCCAGCAGGTAGAACCCAGGGTTCACACTGGGTGGTCCCTCGGAGTCCTGCCGGCCACCCCCATGCTTGCCCCCCCACACAGCATCCTGCCTCTCTCAGAGTCTGGACTCATTACGTGGATGGTGCAGAAGTGTGTGTGTGTGTGTGTGTGTGTGTGTGTGTTTTGAGGATGGGCATTTCTATTTCAAATCATCTTTCTTCTTTACTGCATTTTTCTTTTCCAGGCATTTTGCTACTGTGACCTGCTAATACACACATTAGCAAACATTTAACAACAAGAACGGACAACTCCTTAATCTTCAGAATTTGCTTAAAGACCTATCTTAAAATCAGTTTCTTTGCTGAGAAGATGTGGTCCTATTTTCCTCCCATCTCTGATGAGTGCCAGAAGAAAGGAAAGAATTTAGCATAAATATGGATGTAGCCCCATTCCCCCCCGCTCCCCATGTTCTCAGGACTCAGCTCCGTGCACTGCCTGCTGCTTTTTGGAAGGTATCTCTTCATTGGTGGTCATCACCACACTGGGCACTGTGGTAAGTTACTCCGGGGTCTGATTGTAATCCCTGTGGCCAGCTCTGCTACATCTCCGAGGAGACGTCATGGTGAGAGCTGCAAGTGGCCATGCCTGTGGGCTGGAGCCACCAGTTTCCCGTCATGTCCGTACCCTAGGCCAGGTAACTGGGCCTCTGGTAAAGGGCTCTTCAGGGTAATCTGAGGAGCTGGCCAGAAGAGAACTGAACAAGGACCCTGTATTTGTTTATTTATATTTGGCCATCTGAGTGTCTATGGCCCTCTACCTCTCTCCATCCTTTTGGGGAATTGTCCTGAGTTTCCTCTGAGGGCTTCTCTCCATCTTCAGGTGCCTGGGGGCTGGAACTCCCCCGGGCTTTTCTGGCTGCCTTCTCCTTCTCCAGTTTGGACATTCTCCATGGCAAGTCCTTCTGCTCCCACAGCTGTGGTGGATTCTGTTCACAGAGAAGTGGCAGGTTTATATGCAGATGTCCACTGCATGCCCTTCTTCTGTGGTTTTCCCAGCTGCCCACGGGAGGTCTCAGGCACCTCGAACCTTCCCTGCTCCCACCCGAGTGTGCTTTCTCCTGCCAGCCTGGAGCCCCTTTCAGTTGCATCTTGGACACAGGTGTTTCCCTCTGCCAATTGCCTGCCTCTTTGCAAAGCCCTCAAGGCAGTTTCCTTCCTCATCAGAGCAGCCAGGGCCTCCATGGTCTGCCAGGGCCAGCTCCTCCAACCCATCCTTGTTACTCCCCCAGAACTTTAGCTCTGGCTAAGTGATCCACTGTGATACCCTGATAGACCATGCTTTCTGTTGCCTCTAGAACTCAGCATAGAGCCCCTTCCCCTGAAAACTCCACTGAAATAGATTTAGAGATTTTAAGAGTATAAGACAAAATCCAGAAAATGAAACTAAATAGTTAAAGATGCATAAATGGTTATAGACTGTCATGCTGTGGTAAATCACGATTCCCAATTTTCCAAAAGAGTGACAGACATTACTTTCTATCACATCGTTATCAGCTTGCTCTTGGTGAGAGAGTTTTCCTCCCGTGCCTAGGCAGGGGCCATCCTGCATGTCTGGGTGCAGCCCTGTGCCTGACTCTTGCAGAGCTCTGCACAGAATGGTCCTGCCAGTCTCCCCAAGGACCCCACGAGCTCCTCGAGGCCTCCTGCATGGAGGCACATCAGTGGCAATGGTCCCGGGGTTAAATAAACAGTTGTTGATACACTAAAACCCACCAAACATGGACAGATCACGTTCTTGTGATTTAAAGGCAAGTCACTTTGTCACATCATCATTCAGGTGTGGAGGGGGGCACTCTGTCAGAAAATTCTGTTAAATATATAAGTGAGAAAAAAATTGCAATGTTACATACCCTTTCAGGACGATAGATGAGGGGATAATTCCCTATTTCTAGAGACTTGTGTAGCCTTATAATCAGAACCATCCAAGGACATTAAAAATAAAGGAAATTAGAGACAAATATCCCTGTGTATCTAGGCACAGAAGTTCTTAACAAAACATTAGCAAACCAAATCTAACATCATGCATACATACATCACACATGTATCATACATACATCATGCACACTTGCATCCACCATGATTAATGTGTGCAGTGTATCCTAGAAATGCAAGGCTGGTTAGCACTTGTAAATTAATCACTGTAATTCACCACCTTAAAAAAACAAGAGGGAAGTAATGCAACAATGCCAAAGATGTGCTGTGTTGATAATGGGGGCGGGGGAGAGTATGGAAAAAGTGTGCCAAAGTGCGCTATGGACCATGGTTGGTAGTAATAGTCTGATGATATTATCCCATAATCTGTAGCAAATATTCAACAACAGTGTGGTGTGTTGGTGAAAGAGTGTTGTACTATATGCCACCAGCATAGGAACACTGAAAAAATACTAAAGGGTTTTCTTTAGGTAGAAGGGAAACATGATCGCAATGTAAAGCCAGTGGTGCAGAGAAGAATGGACAGACAATCGATGAGTGGGTGGGTATGATGAATATTATCTTTCTAAAGGAACGCCATAATGGACAGTGGACTGTTTCAAGAGCTGGCTAAAATAAGACAACACTAGCTTGTGGATTAGACTGTGGGAAGAGGTTCACTCCTCACCTGCTCTTGGTTAAGTTTCCCAACCCTTCTCTGCTCTGTTCTGTTCCGTATCTCAAGGACGTGAGGACTAGACAAGGCATTCCTGAAGGCAAAGGACAACGTGGACACTCTTGCTCTACCAGATATCAAGGCTATAGTAATTGGGACAAAGTTAAATCGGCACAAGGATAGACATAAGCAAATGTTACAGAATTTCATAATTTGATTTACAACAAAGTTGGCATTACAAATTTGGCACTCACTACAAAGTTAGGCAAGAATGGTCTTTTCAAAAAATTTTGCTGTTATACCCATTGGTCATCTAAATGAGAGGAAATAAAAACAGGACAAAGTGGCCAATAAACATATGAACTTGCTTGACTTCATTAGAATTCAGGGAAATAAAAAATTAAAATCACATTGGGATGCCACGGTCCAATGGCTAAAATTAAAAGGTTGAAAATTCTTGAGTGTTGGCAAGCATATGAAGCAACAGGAATTCTAACATACTCTTGAACATGAATGCAAATTGGACCACCACTTTGGAAAACTATTTAATACTAGCTGTGTAAGTTGAACTAACCATTCTCTAAGACCCAAAGAGTTTACCCTGGGGTATATATCCAATGGCAATTTTTTGCACAAAAACACTTGAGAGTACCTTTAAGAATGCCCAGCACATCTTCCTTTGTAATATCTAAATATTGGAAATAACTTAAATGTAGAATGGATAAGCAAATAAAAGAACCACAGCTGGACACATCAATGTGAGCAAATGTCACAAACGTAATGTTGGATAAAAGAAGTTGGACACTCAGACACAAAATAATACATTTAGATAGAGCAAAATGAAACCACATTTGAGCTTTAAAGATGTGTACTTGGTGATGCTAATATGTAAAAAGCAAGGGACAAATTACAGTGACACTCACAATAGTGATCACTATTCAGGAGAGAGGAGGGAGGCAACTGTGATTGAAAAAGGGCCCTATGAGGGGGCAGATGTGGCTCAAAGGGTTGGGCGTCCGTCTCCCATATGGAGGGACCCGGGTTCGATCCCCAGGACCTCCCAGTAAAAGAGCCCTATGGGATGCTGGCCGTGCTCTGTTGAATGGCCTGCTGTTTATGCCTTAAGTCATTTTTAAATAATTCATTTTGTTGGGGTGGTGGCTTGGAGCCGGATGCACCCCAGGGCACACGTGTCCTTAAACGTAACCCACCCCCGTGGGTGGGAGCCCATCCTGAGCAGGCCCTTTAGATGAGGTCACTTCAGCTACCGTGTGGCCCAGCTCCTTCAGGGTGGGCCTTAATCCTATCACTGGACTCCTTTATAAACGGGATGGAATTCAGGCAGAGAGAGAGAGAGAGGGAGCCCCAGAGGGAGCAGCCAGACGCTGGCCATCAGTGGGACCTGGAAGGGGAGGGAGAGGCCCAGAGACACCGCCATGCGCTGTGCCCTGTGACAAGCTCAGGACCAAGGACGAGCAGCAGCCAGCCCCAGAATGCCACAGTCTTTGGGGGAAAGAGGATGCCTTGATTTGGATGTTCTCTTAGCCTCAAAGCCATGAGCAAGTAAATTCCTGTTGTTTAATCTGACCCCTTCATGATATTTGCTTGATCAGCCCAGAAACTAAAACAGTTGGCCTTGGGATTTTTTTGTACCATTAAGTAAGTAAAAAACAAAACAAAACAATAAAAGTGGCTAAAAATAAAACGTTGTCAAAACGAATGGCCAATCAGGTAACTTCTCTAAGAATCCCTGCAGAGCCTACCTTCAGGTCTCCTCAGCAGTCCCCGAGAGGAGACTGGGGGTGAAATAGAGCAGGGCAGATCACGCCTTTTCTTGGAGAACGTGAAGTTCAGAGTATAAGGGGAAGATCCAAAGAACAGACTGTTGTAAATTCGTGGATGCTGCTGACATCACCTTGTTAAAGAGTCCACTGATGTCCTGGGCAGAAAAAGACCCAAGTAGTCCAAATCCCAGCTTTCTGAAAGGCCACTCAGACGCCGCTCCATGCTGTTGTGAACCCTGAGCGTTCACTCCGTCTTCGTTTCTCTCTGCCAGCTTCTCTATTATTTACCATCTCGTCGTGTCCCTCTCTCTAGCTCTTCCACCTTCTTGGTTGTGAGAAGAAAGGCAGAAAGAATAGTCCAGATACAATGTTGTTATTTAAGAATTGAATTATGTTAAAACCAACCAAACAACCAAACAAAAACAGTGTTGGGAATGGTACGTGAAAAGCAAACGCTCTTAGATGCATGATGTTCTCCAAGGAGATAACGTGCATTTTCCCAACAGACCTTTACCTGCTTGGAAAATAAGGTAGAGGCTCCTAGAGCTACTCTGCCACCCCTAGAACCAGTGTAATTTTCGTGGGGTAATTCTAATTCCAGGAGGAAACACTTTTTAGTGCAGACCTGAATTGGGCCTAATGACAAACAATGTGAACAAAATGTATAAATGTTTAATTTTGGCTCAGATAAGCCAGATGCAAATTTCCCGTTTCCCCAGGCAGTGCAAATACTGATCACTTATGATTACTTCAAATAAGGGTCAACTTTTGGTTTAAGAAAACATAGCTGAAGTTTTCAATATTTATGAAATGGAGTCATTGCAGCAGGAGGTGGAGCTACATGCCGGGGAGTTTGCTGTAGAATCACGTCATGGTGCCTGTCCTGCAAAATGCTTCTTTAATTTCATACTTCACTTCTGGCTAGTTGAGTGGTCGGAGGCAGGATAGGTTCCTTTATTTTCTAGGAGAAAACCAGTGCCAAATGTGGCTTTTCCCTAAATCGGCGGAGGCTGAAACAGAAGGATTCAGAAAGCCAAGCGTTTGTGCAATTGTGCAGATTGCTTCGATCAGCTTGGTTGTATGAATTATGCCATGGCCTCTCCTAGCTTTGGCTGTGAAAATGAGTGGATGATGATATTCTCTGCTGCTGGTTTGCTCATTAAAACACCATAAATCTAGTAGAGAAAAAGCTGCCAACTATTCAATCCAAGATGATTAGCTGGGAGGAGCAGCTGTAGTCCCCTCCCTACACACTGTAAGGGGAAGTGCCATTTGGCAGTTCTTCTGGATTGGCAAAGACATTTCACCTCTCTCTCACGATGATGAATTTAGGAAGGAGAGTCATTTCCATTCATTTAAAGTATGCATAAGAAGCAAGATAGTCCCACCCATCTGCCCCATGGGACCACAGCCCCCTCTCAATTGGGGGTGGAGTGGACATCACCATCCCAGAACCCGCAGGGTTGGGGCAGGAACTATGGACTAGAGCAGACTTACTGGTCTTCTACTATAGACTTATTGTGATTCTAGCAAAGGAAGAAATTATGTCATTGATGTGGAGGTAGTGGCCACTGGAGGTGCTGAGGGCAGGGAGAAGGAAAAAGAGGTGCAACACGGGGGTATTTTGGGGCTTTGGAATTGTCCTGAGTGACATTGCAATGACAGATACAGGCCATTCTAAATCTTGTCATAACCTACGGGATTGGGTGGGAGAGTGTAAACTACAAGGTGAACTTAAATCCACACTTAGTGCCAATGCTCCAAGATGTGCTCTTCAATTGCAGTGAATATCCCTCACTAGTGAGGGATGTCGTCAGTGTGGGAAAACGTGCGAGGTGTGGGCAGCAGGGCATATGGGAGTCCCCTATGTTTTTTATGTGACATTTGTGTGATCTAAGTATCTTCAAAAAAATAAAAAATAAAAAAAACAAAAAACAATAAATAAAATATGCATGGGGAGAGAGTATATATTTATATGTGTGTGTGTGTGTTTATACATATTGATGTGGTATGTGTTTATACTCAGACACCTTTAGCTTGGGACAGTACAGGTGGATGGAGTGCCACCCCGAGAGCTGATGCTAATGAGGGGTTTGCTAACTGCTCTAATTACAGCGGGCACTGGGAAATCCAAAACCTGCACGCTGGCTTTGCTTGGAATGCCACTTCCCATCCTTGGTGCTCTGAGTCTGTGAGAAAACATGGCCTTCCCTGACATTTTGGCATTCACTGGTTTTCGTAAAAAGGCTCACAGTTCCAGCCAAGGTTTCCAGGGAAGTGTCCATGAGGCTTCCTTTTCCCAAAGCAAGACTGTGTCCTTGCTACTCGTCAAGGCAAAAGTCTTAAATTTAGTGACACCTGGGTTAAGGACAAGCCAATTCAGTCCACTGTGCTGCATGAGCGGTGATGCATGTCGGCACAGTCAGGAAGTTCACAAATCGCAGCAGCCGCGTTGACCTCCCCGAGAGGCGCTGACTGCCCTGCCGGACTGATTTAGAACTCACCATGACACGGCCAGCAGACCTAGCAGTTTATATCCCTGAACGTCACTTTCTCACTCTGTGAGCCAGTCTGGCCCTTTGTCCCAGGGCCAAGATCAGTGGCAGGGCTGAGCTGGTCTGATGCCCCTCTCCTGTCGAGAAGCTTCCCTGTTGGCTGGGGCACATCCATTTTCAGGACGCGCTGGAGGTCTCTGCACAGCCCTGATCTTCCCTTAAGAAACTGTGATTTCTCTAACTCTGCATCTGTGTCCAGCCTCTCAGAAATGTCCCCTTGGTAAGAGACTCATGTTGACTAAACTAGGGCCAAAGGTGTACACCTGGCATAACACAAAAGGCCCTTTGCCACCCAGCTGATTTCCAACGTGGTTGACCTTAATTCCGTGGGAATGCATGGTGATTTAGGAGATTTGGGATTTCTCTGTGGAACTATTTTGTGAAACCGCAGCTTCTTTCCTCTTTCTAAGTGTCATTATAAATTTCCTGATTTTCTGCAGTCTTGCCTCAGATGCACCACTTGCTCTGCTCGCTCTCACCTGGCCTCTTGTCCTCCTGGCCTGATTGCCGAGCTGTACACCTCCATTTCCTGCATCCAGTGGTCAATCACTGCTCAGTTCTCAGAGCCGACTGGGCCCTGGCCATGGGTTTGGTTGTTCCTGGTTCGAGAAATGGAGTCCGTTTAATGGCGGAGGCCTCACCCTGAAACCTTGTGATTTCTGTCTATATTCTCAGTCCATGAATCTGGAGGCCCAATTCTCCTTGATTGAGCACAAAGCACAAAGTCCTTGAGAAAATGTCCCTCTTTCCCTACAGACAAACAAGCAACTAATTGAAATCACCCTCAAAACAGCCATGTGTGTGATTAGCATTTAAATGGAAGGAAGCATCTACTTTACATGGTGGATCGGCGATGTCCAAGCTCCTCCAAAAGTGCTCCTCAGCCAGGGCTCTCTGTGGGTGCAGTAGCCCTCCCCTGGGCTGTTGTCAGAGTGACTCGGCACTCTCCTGGCATTTGGCTGCCAGAGGCTGGGGGTGTTACCTGTTAAATATTCTGCCATACAACAGGACAATCCCACCTAGAAGTCATCAACCCCAAGAGCCACCAGGTCCCTGCTGAGCTCGCTCTTACTCTGGCTGCTTCCCACAGATTTTCAGTTAGGTGACCTGTGCTTTGAGCATCCTCTCAGCATCAGGCAGGTTCCTCAACTCCACTTGATCCTGCTCTCTCGTACTTCACAGTCCAAGGACTTTCTAGGAGGATTGGGTTGTCTCCAGACAGCCATGGAGCTGTTTGTTCCTCCCAAGCCTAGCCTGGCATGTCAAAGGCTGTCAGGCACCCTCATTGACTCCCTGTCCTCTGCTCCAAAGAAAGGCAGTTTGCGTTTTCCTGGCCACAAATGGACAATAGTACTGTAACTTGTTCTCTGCACTTGAGGGTTGAACCGTGAATGCCTACTTGCCTGATTTCGGTTATAAGTGAATTGCTCGCTGGGTTTTCAGGGGGCCCACAATCAAAACAGGTATTTCTGCACACTGCAGTTTCCTTCAAACACACCACATTCAGCTGGAATTGGGATCAAGGAGCTGTATTTACAGGAACTACTTTGGCAGTTGATATGGTTCTATATGTAAATAAGATTTGGAATGAGAAGAAATTGCAATAGAAGAGTTGTGAATAAAACATGGGTTTGTTTTTTAAAATTTCATAAACCCTCTCACAAGTCTGTGAAGAGGGGGAAGGTTTTCAAGAGACGAAGGTGGAAATTCAATAGTAAAACGTCCTCAGAAAGCATTAATTATGGTATTTAAATTTTTAAAATCAGTTAGTCACGGACACATGCTCGCCACTTGTCTTATTTGCCAGGGGTACCATGGCAAATGGCACAGGGCACTTGGCTAACCAGCAGGCTTTGCTGTTTCCAGGGCTGGAGCCTAGATGTCCCACATCGAGGCGTCTCCACGCTGTGCTTTCTCCTGTGGCGTCCTGCTGCTGGTTTACAGCACCCTCGGCAGTCCTTGGCTTGTAGATGCATCTCTGCCTCCATCACGTGGCCATCTCTCTCTCTCTCTCTCTGCTCCGGCTTCTCCTCCTGGATCGTCTGCTAACAAGGATCCAGTCCTCTTGGCCTGATCTAAGCAGGGTCTTCAAAGTCCTGTTCACAGCTGAGGCCACACCCATAGGGCCAGGGATTTGGGCATGAGCATGTCTTTGTGGAAGACATAAGCCAATCTACCACAATCTACCCTCTGGACCCCAAAAAACATGTTTTCCCCACACGTAAAATACATTCATTCC
The DNA here is from genome assembly GCA_026826555.1 of Tolypeutes matacus. NCBI lineage: Eukaryota > Metazoa > Chordata > Mammalia > Cingulata > Chlamyphoridae > Tolypeutes > Tolypeutes matacus. Next base: position 13,482,506 of record JAKSZT010054544.1, read on the forward strand.
ATCCCAACATCCCAAAGGCCTTAAGCTATTTCAGTAACAACTCTGCCCAAAATCTCATCCAAATCAGTCACGGGTGTGGCTTTGCCTGGGACAAAATTTCTCTCCATCGATGGACCTGTGAACCCTAGAAAACAAGTTATCTGCTTCCAATACACCATTATACAATGGTTGAAAGATCTCCCACATATCTTTACCTGGATTGATCAGTCGAATATTTTGCCAGCTTTACTTATTGGTCTCTCTCTCTCTCTTTCCCCTCTCTATTGCTAGTTTTATTAAGAATCTATGAGTCCACATGTAAATAAATTATTGATATAATGATTGTTTACTATATATTACTGATGCGATAATATTAATGGATTTTAAAAAGTATTTTTTAGTAAATGAGTTGAAATCTTTTAATATAATTATTGGTTTTTATGCTTAAATTTTCTTATATTTGGTTAGTGGGTACCCCTTCAAACTGGCTACTCTGCTTTGACATGTCTCCAAAACTTTTTGACCATTTCCTGATTTTCTTGCATGGCAACCTGTGACAATCTCAACTTATACCTTCCCTGACTCAGAGTAGGAATGTGTCACTTATCTAACTCGCTTTTCCTTTTAGTGAAAAACAGTATTTAGAAACCAAAACCTGTGCACTAGCTTGGCTCATTATTAATGAAGTATCATTGATTCCAGGTCTCTCTGCAAATAAAACTGGGAAATCTATCTATCTGTCATCCATCTAGCTATCCAATCTACCATCTTTCATCTTTCTGTACCTCTAAAACCAAGCATTCATGATTATATCTTCAATTTAAATCCAAAACCATGGGATTTACCCAGCCTTCTGGCATTTCCTATTTGTTTCCCCTTTGACAGCAGTGAGAAATCTAGCACCTAGCATCACGAATTTTTCACCCAGTTGCTCAATTCTACAAAGGCAGAAGGTACACCCAGAATTGCTAATTTATTCCACAAAAAGCGATTCTACTGAGGGTTTCTAATTTCAGCATATTACCTCCTGCCTTGAACAACTAGAAATTGAAATAAATGTATGAAGTAACCATTTCCTAATCTTAAATATAGATAGTACGGGACCATATTAATGCCTGAAAGAAGAGAAACAAACCAGTTTAGCCACAAAATTTCCCAGCTATGGCTTGGAAGCAGCTTCTGAGCTGCAGTGCAGACGGGTCCACCAGCAGAACAGCCAAGGCAGCTGCAGAATAGCAGAGAGGAGGAAGACGCACAGAGTTCCAGGGATCTGCAGAAGGTCTTTTCGAATATTTGGCTCAGTGCTAATCTGTGACAAGGTGGGATAAAACTCTACTGTGATGAGGAATTTTACATTCCCACCAGCCAGAGTGGAGAGATGTCGTATTACATGGGCTCTTGGGTAGTGCCTCCGAAGGATGTTGGCTTATAAGTTAGAATTATCCTTGGATGAAAGCCACTGCAGGCTCTGGTTGGGAAATTTGCTTCTCACATGGATAGAGGTTAGCAATAGTAAACTCTGGAGTTGAGCAAATGAGTCCAAGCCCTGTGGGTGATGGGAGCCAACCTTCTCAGTGTCAGCAAAGAATGTGCAGATAGTTGAGGAGGGGAGACTAGAGAGCCCTGAGGTGCTGGGCTAGGGTCTGAGATGTTGACCTGAACTCGTGTTTATTTTAACATGGACAGAAGGACACAGAGGTAAACAAGAGGGCATGGAGCACGCACACAGAAAAGTGGTGTGTGCTGGCAACTGTTTAACAACTGACTCTCGAGGAAAACAGCCCTGCTTTGTCGTGTTTGCCCATTTCTGTCGTAAATATTCCCTCCATGACTGACTTCAAGCTACTGCTGAGGAGCCACTGACACGAAGTCAGGAAGAGATGCTCGCGATTGGCTCCCACAAACTGCTGAAGATAAACTATCCTCTGTGCCATAAAACAAATCTCAATATATGTAAGAGGATTGATCACAAGAGAAATAAGAAAAAAATAAGAGACTCATCCTAACTCATTTCATAAGAATGTCAGAATTCAGACACCAAAATTAGAATATTATATTACAAGAAAGGTAAACTAGAAGCTAACATTCTTCATAAAAATATGGGCAAAATATTTAACAAAATAGTAGAAAATTGGATGCAACAATATATCAAAAGGATTTTAGCCTGATCAAGTGGTTTAATATTGAAATATGAAAGCAATTCACCCTAATAACAAGAGAAAAATAAAACGCCAAAACCATTTGACAAATTTAACATCCATTCATGATAAAAACAAAACAAAAAAACCTCTCAGAAACCTAGAAATAGAAGGGAACTTTCTTGAATTGATTAAGATTATATATAAGAACCTACAGCTAATACCATACTTAATAGTGAAAGACTGATCCTCACATTTGCCCCAAATCACCAGTGTAATAAGGCAAGATAAAGAAATAAAAATCGTATTAGGCCCGGAAGCAAGGTGTAAAACTCTTTTTATTCACAGACAGCATGGTTGTTTTCCTTTAATATGCTAATGTGTCTACAAAAATGCTACTATAAAACCAATGAGTAAGTTTAACAAGATCACAGGATACTAGGTCCATACACAAAAATTGAATAGTGTTTTTACATTTTAGTAATAAACAATTATAAATTGAACTGTTAAGATGCTATTTACAAGAGGTTCCAAAAATGAAAACAAAGTGATTAAAAATGATGTTTACATTCAACACCCATAATAGACATGAAACACTCAAAACATGAAACACTTCAGAACTGATCTAACATATATGCAAGATTTATAGGCTGGAAACTACAAAATACTCCTGAAATAAATTAAAGAAGACCTAAATAAATGGAGAAAGATGCATTGTTCATGTAACCGAAAGCTCAATATCGTTAAGATGGCCATTGTCCCCAAATTGATCTGTAAATTCACACAAGGCCAGTAAAAGTCCCAGCAGGCTTGTTTTCTCTAAAATTTATATGTAAATGCAAAAGACTTACAAAAATTAAAGTTAGAGGCATCACACCCCCTTATTTCAATTCTACTATCTAAACCTACATTGGTCAAGAGTGAGAGCTGTCGTAAAGACAGAGTAGGGTCCAGAAATGGATGCACACATATTTGGCTAATCGATGTTTAACACATTTGCCAAAGTAATTAAAGGAGAGAAAGTGTAGTCTTTTCAGAAAATGATGCTGGAATAATTGCATGTACACATACCAAAATTAATTAAATAAATGAAAAGAACCTCAGTCCTTACACCAAAAATAACTCATACTCGAAAATTAACTCAAGGAGCATTATAGGCCTCCAGGTAAAAGGATCAAACTTTTTAAGGAAACACTAGAGATAATTTTTGAGACCTTGGCTAGGTAAAGATGTCCCAGGACCTAGAAAGGTCTAACACTAAAAGAATAAAAATAGATAAATTGGACTGCATAATTAAAAAAAATTTTTTTCCAAAAGACATTGTACAGAAAATAAAATGGCCACAGACAGATTTCAATGTATATCTAATAAAGGAGGTTTATCAGCAATATATAAAGAGATTTTACAACTCAATAACAAGGCAACTCAATAAGTGAAGGGTAGAGGTGGAGCAAACACTTTGTAAAGAAGATAGATGAACAACAGGAGCATAAAAATGCTAACATCAGTAATTATTGGGGGAACTAAAATTAAACGCACAATGAGATAAGATCCCTGCACACTCTTTAGAATGGATACAATGATAAAGACAGACTCTCTCAAGTGTTGGTGAGGATGTGAAGTAACTAAAGCTTTCATGCATTGCTAGTGGGAATACAACATGATATAGCACTTGGAAAAGGAGCTTAGCAGGTTTTATAAAGCTAACCCCCCTGGCACAAGTGACCTAGGCAGTACCACACCTCAGTATTGATCCAAGAGAAACAAAAAATCTATGTCCATACAAAGGCATGTGTATAAATGTTCGATGGAAATTTATTCCTAGTATCACCAAACTGGAAAGAAACCAAATGTTCACCTATTGGTGAATGGATGAAAAAATTTTGGTATATTCATAAAATGGAATATTTTTCAGCAATAAAAAAGAACAAACTATTGGTACATGCAAAAAACATGGATGAATCTTAATAATATGCTGAGTGGAAAAAATGGAATCAAAGAGTACATACTGTGTTTACGGCGTTTTTAACATTCCACTTTTCAGGCCTGCTGGGAGAGCAAATCTGGGCTGACTGTGGTTTGCCCTTCAGTCCAGGTGCTCCTTTGTTATTGAGAAAACGTTCATCTTTTCGTAGCCATCAGAAGTTCACAATGGGTTGGCTTCAAGAGCAAGCGATTATTGTCTCATGGGTTAGCAAGCGGCAAGTCCAACATCAAGGCGTCGTCAAGGCTGTGCGTCAAGGCCGTGCTTCCTTCCTGAAGCCTGCAGGATTCTGGTGCCGGCTTGCCACAGTCCTCGGCAGATCTCTGCCTGCTGCCTGCTCTCTCCCTCCCTCCCTCCCTCCCGCGTCTGCTGACGTCTGGTCTCTGGCTCCTCCCTCTGAGTCTTAATCCCCCATAAGCCCTCCAGTTAGTGTCATCCACTCGGGCCCCACCTGAACACCCACATAGGCTCTCAGTAGGTCCCTTTCACAACTGAGCACACACCTTAACTGGGAATGCATCTTCAGAGGGTCCTGCTTACACCCGGACTCACCTGCAGGGATGCAGACTGAGATTGAGGTCCCGTCTTTTGAGGGGGTACGTAATTCAAGCTGCCACGGGCACTGACTGCAAGCTTCTCCAAACATCTTTCTTTTACGCCCCAGAGTGACACTATCTGCAAGATGGTGTCAGTGTCCCTTTCAAATATGTACCTGCAGACTGAGGCCTAACAGGGGCAAGTACTCAGCTGGTCAGAGGCAAGGACAGATTCAGACTTGGTTTGTGTGGCTCTAGAGCCTGTGTTTTCCTCTGCACCACTGGCAGTGCAGGGTGAGCGTACTTGTGAAGGTGGGGCATGTGATGGATTGACTTGTCTCCCCCTGAAAAACATGTTCAATTCCTAGCCCCTGGTCAGATAAGTAACAAGACCTGTGAAGATGTCATTAGAGCCCTAATGGCTTAGAGTGGGCACTAATAACATGGGAGTGAAGCTCTCGTAAGGAGACTGACAGAGAAAGTTGGCCATGGGACGTTAGCAGAGATTGAGATATGCCACAAGCCAAGGAATTCTGGGCATTGCCAGCCCTGCCAGGAGCCAGGGGAGGGCTGGGGAATGGGTTCCCCCTTTAAGAAGACGCTCAGCTCTGCTGACACCTTATTTCGGAATTTTAACCTGCAGAACTGTGAGACCATGAATTCCTGAGTTTATGCCAACCAGCCTGTGGTGCTTGCAAAGCAGCCCTGGCAGACTGAGATGGGGCACGTGTAACTGCATAGCCATGTGCTCACATGCACGCACATGTGTGTTGAGCAGGAGACAGGGAGGAGGAGGGTTTATTTAGAGCAAAACATCAGGAGATTCCGACCTAATCTGGGAGATGTGCCCACCATGGCAGCTAGTTCCAGGTCAAAGCTGAGAACCCAGTTTGGGGTTGGGGGAATCTGATGGTGAGCACAAGGGGCCTGAAGACCTCGACCTGTGATTCTGGAAATGGGACAGTGCTGCTGCCCAGGCTGGCTGGGGATGTGGTTGAGAGTGTGCTTCCTAACCCACACATGCTTTGCTTTTCCAAGACTCTGGTCATTTGTTTTATTTTGGGTAATGTGTTTCTCATAGAGAGAGGTTTAACTGGGGGAGTGATGATAGAAGGTAAAGGACAACTGCTATTGCGAGTCCATGCTGGATACCTGCTGGCCTCCCAGTCTGCCCGCTGCCTTCTCTTCCTTGCTCAAAGCTCCAGGAGCTGGCAGCCGGCTTGGCGAGAGGATGGAGACATTGGCAGGAGATCGGAGGGTGGGAAGGGCATGAGACTGGGATGTTCATTCCACAGGTCCCTCCTTTCTGGGTTTCCCCTCCATGGCACCCCTCTCTGGGTGCAGGTCTTGCTCTCCTCTGGCCTCATCAAGTCCAGGGTGGCACTGGTCCTGCTCCGGCCATTCCTACATGCCACACCATCCCTGCTGGGTTCCTTAAGTCCTTCCCATTCTTTTGTCAATAGCCCCTGTTGGACCCACTTCAGTGACTTGATTGTAGACATCATCTGTTTCCTGCAGGAAACTTGGCTGACTACAGGGAAAATAAAAGAACAACAAGGAGCGACTCTTCCCTCCTAGGTGGAGCCTAGTCGGGATGTGAGTGGATGTGTTTATGCAGCAGTGATGCCCATGCCTGGCTTTGGCACCCTTGGGGTTGGCTCTGTGCATCTCAAGGATGTTGTGGCACTCTCAAAACAATATTAATTTACTTCATATAATTCTGGAAGACACACATCCTTTGGGAAGAGAGGAATTGAGCTCAGACAAGGCACCAAAGAGCCTAAAGAGATAATAACATAAATGTTGTATGAGAAAAACCCAGACACAATGTTTGCTGCTGCATTTAGAACCCACATCTGGGAGTCAGAGACCTGAGTGAACTTGGGCAAGCCTCAGGCATCTCCTCAAAACCTATATCCTCCCCTAAGGACATCAAAATCCATCCAGTTTCTCAGGCTAGAAACATAGGGTCTGAGGAATTGGACATATGTGAAAATAGCCAAATAGTTACTTCAAAGGCCCATCCATCCACAGAAACACACACAGGAATGGACAGAAACTGTTAGCTTTAACTTTGTTGGAACTCTGGAAAATAGTCAAATATTTACAGCAACCAAGCCGATGCTAAATCAAGAAAAAGTCAGCTTTAAAAGGGTAGGGGAGTTTTGTGATGTTTTCACCTGCCCTTGTTCCACCTTCTACCCCAGCTCGATGTCGGTCTTGAAGATGACAACTCAGGTTCCCATCTGGGCCCTGGTTCTGGAGGGATCAAGGAAGATCTTGTTCTCAAAGAATTGTGTTTTTCTGCTTTGACCTATGTGGTGGCTGCCTAAGGACTGACACAAAGATCTTGTGTTTGCTTTGCCTTACTTGAAATTCTCTCAGGATAGAAAAGTGGCTACTAGGGGATGTTCCTTGAAAACATTGCAAGACAAATGAACAACCTGCTGCTAAGTGGTGCAAAAGATGACAGTCGAGGCAAACAATAGAGGCAAATAAGGAAAGTTTTGGAGAAAAAACTGGAGAGAGAGATTCATTGGAGAATGAAGGCATTGAAAAGTGCCCATATGTGCCAGAATTTAGAAAACCACACCCATGCCCAGGGCAGTATGCGTTCTCAGAAAGACCTAAGAAGATCCTAGGCTTTCAACTATGGCTGATATTTAGGCTCAGCACAAACAGGAAGTGTAAGGTAAGGCAGAGATGTAAATGTTCTGGCTAAGCACTGAAGGAGGGCCCCAATACAGAAAATGTCTGCAAAGACTGAGAGAGGGTTTACTTTCATTAAATCTTAATCTTCTTCTCCTCCTCCTCCTCCTCTTCCTTTTTCCTCTCTTATTTGGTTCCTGATGTTCAAGAACTTCTCTGTCAAAATACTAGCTGACAACAAACTAAAGAAATAGAGATTTCAGAGACCATGTAACAAAAGATATATTTTATAAAAATCATTTAGAAAAATCACTAAAGAATTCCAACCCAAAGCAACAGCAAAAGTAAACACTGAGGAGGGTAAAGAATATTATTTCAAGAGTTACCACATTATAGCTCTCAAAATGTCCAGTTAGCAACAAAACTTATGAAGCATGCAAAGAAGCAGGTCACAGGGAAAACAACAGAAATTTGTTGAGGAAAGCACAGATATTAGAGTAATTAGACTTTAAGTCAACCATCTTAAATATGCTCAAAGAGGCAAAGAAACCAGTAGGATGATGTCTCAACAAATAGAGAATATCAATAAAGAGAGAGAAATAATAAAACAGAACCAAACAGAAATTCTGGAGCTTAAACGTATAACTGAAATGAAAAATTCACCAGAGGGTTTTAACAGAATTTTTTTAATCAGGTAGGAGAAAGAATCAGTGAACTTGAAAACAGGTCAATTGAAAGTATCCAGTTTGAGGAGCAGAAAGAAAATTAAATAATGAAGAAAAATCAACAGAGCTCAAGAGTCCTGTTGGACACTATCAAGCAAGCTAACATGAACACAGAAGTCACAGAAGGAGAGAAGAGAGAGAAGAGGGAAGAAAAAATATTTGGAGAAATAATGGTCAAAAGCTTCCCAAATCTGATAAAAGGAATGAATCTTCCCATACAAGAAGCTCAATGAACTCCAGGAAATTTAATTGCAAAGAAATTCACACTGAGAAAAATATTAATCACACGTCAAGAGACGACATATAAAGAATCTTGGAAACAGCATTGCTAAAAGAAAAATCACCTGTCAGCCAAGAATTCTCTATTTGGCAAACTATGCTTCAAAAATGGAGGCTAAATCCAGACGTTTCCAAATAATCAAAAGCTGGTAAGTTGAGGGCTTTTGTCATTAGTAGAACTATTCTACAAGAAATGCTAAATGGGGGTCCATTAGGCAGAAACAAATGGACACGATAGTAACTAGAAGCTCTCGGAAGCAATAAAGAACACTGGTAAAGGCAACCCCAAAAGCCGGTATTATTATATTTTTATTTATAACTTCTCTTTTTTTCCTATATGATGACAAATGCATAAAGCAATAATCACAAATTTATGTTAATGGGCACACAGTGTATAATGTTGTAACTTGTGACAGCAGTAACAGAAAGGGGAGACAAGTATCTGGCAGAAGCAGGGTTTTTGTATACTATTGAAACTAAGGTGGTATTCTTTCAAACTGCTTGTTATAAGCTTAAGAGGTAAACTGAAATCCCTACAGAAATTCACTAAGAAAATAACAAAATGTATAGAGAAAAGGAAAAGAGAATGGAATCAAAATGTTATGCTACAAAAATCAATTAAAAATAAGAGAAGAGAGTAATGGAGGATGTAGTTAACAGTGAATTAAGATATTTAGAAAAAAATATCAAAAAGACCATTAAGTCTTTCCTTAGTATCAGTGGATTAAACACTCCTATTAAAAGGCAGAAATTGGCAGAATGGGTTTAAAAGTAAAAAAGATAAAAAGCCCAAACATGTTCCAACTATATGCTGTCTACAAGAGACTCCCTTAGATCTGAAGACACAAGTAGGTTGAAACTTAAAGGATAGATAAAATACTCCATGCAAATAGTAAGTGAAAGAGACCTATGGTGATTATATGAATTTCAGACAATATAGACTTTAAGAGGCAAAAAGGACATTACATAGTGATAAAGGGGCCAATCCATCATGAAGATATCCAATTATATCCACATACACACCTAATTTCTCTGGTTCTCTGCCCAAGAGTAGAGGCACCATATGGTAACTTTAGATTTCAGTTTTTGAGGAACTGCCAAAATGATCTACTCAAGAGAAGCACCATTTTATGTTTCCACCAGAAATACACAAGGGTTTCATATTTTCCCATATCCTTGTCAGCACTTGCTATTTTCTGTCTTTTGGTTTAACCAATGATGTCCTAGTATCATAGTGAAATTGGTATCTCACTCTGGTTTTGATTTGTGTATCCGTAATGACTGATGTTATTGAATATCTTTTCATATGTTCATTGGCAGTTTATATATTTTCTTTGAGAAATGTCTCTTTAAGTCATTTGGCCATTTAAAAAATGGAGTTGTCTTTTTGTTGTTGAGTTGCGAGAGTTCTCAACGTATTATGGATACAACACCCTTACCAGATACATGATTTTCAAATATTTCTGTAGGGGGTCTTTTCACTCTCTTGATAATGACTTTGATGCACAAAAGGTTTTAATTTGGATGAAGTTGATTTTATTTATTTTTTCTTTTTTTGCTCACACTTTTGGTGTCATATCTAGGAATCCACTGTCAAATCCAAGGTCAGGAAGATTTACTTCTGTGTTATTCTAAGAGTTGCATGGTTTTAACTCTTATATTTAGGTCATGGATCCATTTTCAGTTAATTTTTAATATATGGTGGTAGGTAGAAATCCACCTTCATTCATTTGCATGTGGATATCCAGTTGTCTCAGGTCCGTTTGTTGAAGAGACTATTCTTTCTGCATTAAATGGACTTGGCACCCTTGTCAAATGTCAACTGGCCATAGATTTCTGGACTTTCCCGTCTATTTCATTGGTCTATATGCCTTCCTTTACGCCAGGTCACCCTGGTTGGGTTCCTGTGGCTTTGGAGGAAGTTTTGAAATTGGCAGTGTGAGTCCTCCAACTTTGTTCTTCTTTTTCAAGATTGTTTTGGCTATTTGGGGCCCCTTACAATTCTATATGAATTTGATCATCAGATTTTCCATTTCTGCCAAAAAGACCATTGGGATTTTGGTAGGGGTTGCATTGCATCTGTAGGTTGCTTTTGGTAGTATTGCCATCTTAACAATCCATGCTGGGATACTTCTGCATTGAGGGAGTCGTGACTGTTGTCATTTTCTAAAAGCTGCTGAGAGCAATATATCAGAAACAGGCCGGCTTTTATAGTGGGAATCTATTAGGTTAAAAGCTTACAGTTCTGGGGCTGTGACAGTGTCCAAAGCAAGGCATCATCAAGAGAAGCTGTCTTGCCAAGTTGCAGCTGTGGGCGATCAGGCACATGGCAGGGCATGATGGTGGCTCTGTGGTCTCTGCCTTCTCCTCCAGGCTCACTTTCTCCCGGGTCTAAGAGGAGCCTCGAGACTGTGTGGCTGCCACTCACATAGGGCATTCTGCAGGTGAGAACCTTGCAAATGGACACATTCTGTAACTTTGGATGATTTAAATGCACAAAAGTGTGGTGAATTGGGAAATTTGAATAATGGGCTCTCCTAGTAGAACATTTCTGGCATCAGTGGGTTACAGGTATTGCCTTAAAAATATGGAAAGAAAGCTCTGGCATCTGTATCAATAAGTTCAAGCAGATTCCACGCTCAAATGAAGCCCTCTGAAATCCTTCCCTCTGCAAGTATGGCCCCCGGGAGACAGTGCCTACTGAGCAAGGAGCTAAGAAATAAGGTTGTGTTCTCTCCACTACACCATGCCAGAATGCTCCCCCCCCCCGCCCGCCATCCACAGAGACTTCAATGTCTAGCTTTATTAAGAAAGTAATTGATATTTGGGGAGATAAATTCTGAGATACTGGTGAAGTTTTCCCTTTCCCCATCTTTATTGTTGCCCAGCAACCTTGCCACCCATTGAATTGCTGGCAATAACGGCCTCAGAAGCAGGGCGGATAGAGAGACAGCAAAGAGGCTAATTGTGTTTCTGAATAGGTGTTTGGAGAATACATGGCAGAGACAAGGCTTGAGAAGGCCAATACTGCAAGGAGCAGGGCAAATCGTTTTTGAGGTTCCATGAACCTGGGTCCAGAGCAGCCTTGTGAAGGTCAGTGCACCCCAAGTCTGGTCCTGGGGTATCTCAGTGTTTCCTGTGGCCCCAGAGGAGTGCCAAAGTGTGATAGAGGGACCTATAGACTCCCCAGGGCTGGCTCAAGGAGGACCTAGGTTGACGGCCACAGGAGGTGGATGGAGAGCAGGGCTCCAGAGGGCACAGCCATGGATGCAGAAGGGTGAGGGGGCCTGCAGCCAGCGGACAGCAGAGCATCCCCATCTTGGAGCACCCAGTGAGGGCAGGTGCCGTGATCACAGACCAGGTGCTGCTCCCTGGTTCCAGGATGGACCCCAGCTCACCTCCAGGGAGAAAGGACAAAGAGGAGAAGGTTAGCCTTGACTCACCTCTGTAGGTGCCCTACAGAGATGGGATTTTAAGTGGAACTGGAAAGAGTTCACTTTAAATGAGCAAGATTCAATTATAGCCCAGGCAATAAAGCTCGAGAACTGGATGATATTCAGGTAGAGAGAAATGCAATTATAGTTTACAGACTTGTATTCTGTGGCTGTGCAGTGTTATACCACTAGAGTTGTTTCATCTCAAATCACCCAGACTCGAATTCCCCGCCGCCAGCCTGCCATCAAGAATCGTTGATTCAAAAGTCTGTTCCAGCTGTGACTGAGCTGTTGGGGGCAGCCTAAATTCAACTCCCACGTCTAGCTCATCAAGTGGCCCGCACAGCCGCAGGATCGGACTTCTGAAGGAAGATTTCCGTGCTCTTCCTTCTCGCTGAACGCGTGCCCGAGGGCCTCCCGCAGGCACAGGGACCCACCGACAGACCATGCTGCTTGAGCCCCGAAGCCTGTGTCTCTGAATCAAAGACCAGGCTGCTGAGTCTCCTTGCTGGCTTGAGCAGGGGCTGCCGTACATCAGAGCGGGAGGTGGCTTTAGCTGGACAGCTCAGCCCCTGCATGCCACTGATTTCACGTAACCCAGGGGCGCAGGGCGGTGGCTGGGGAAGCAGCGTGGGATCCCTCATCGATGGCTACTCCTTCCGCGGTTGACCAGAGAGACGGGGGGAAACAAGCATGTCCCTGAGCAGAAAAGTATTTATTCTAGAATTAGCCTCAGGTATTTTCACGGAAGGTCAATCAATCAGTATTTCTTGACTCCCTCGTGTGTGTCAGGGTTGTAGGGATAGGCATGGGTGTGTGTGGCTCCATGCATCTGTTGTTTTCTAATAACTAAGTGGGAAAACTATCTGTTTAATGAAAAGTTTATTTTTTTCAGGGCCCGAGGGGCATATGTTTTACGGTAGGGTGGATGGACTAGGAAAGCTCATTTAGTGGGCACAGGATTCTGCATGAGCGAAGTACGCCAGGATTGGAGAGTGGTGGCTGTGGAGGAGGCCCCCTTAGCACGCACATCGGAAGGTTGGGTCTTCCCAGCAGAATGGGGGCTCTGGAGGATGCAGCCGGCATCGATGCAGGTGGCTGGAGCAGGTGTCTGGGCAGGACACTCGAGGCTCTGGCTTCTCTGGTCTTTCTTTGTCCACCTCAGAGAAGTGCTGCCTTCTCCCTGCTCTTCTGCCTCGCGTCTTCTCAACAGAGTGTCTTCCAGAAGCCCCGTCTTCCAGGACGCAGGCAGCGCCTCTTCTGCAGGGCCCAGGCAGGCCTTTGCTTCCCCCACGTGTGGCTGCCGGCGCACTCGCTGCTGTGCATCATCCTTGGTGCAGGCGGCTACCACTCTGCTTTGGCAGCTTCGGGCATTTACCCACCTGGACGTGTGTGAGTGTGTGAGGGAGGAAGAGACTGAGAGAGGTAGAGTATGAGAGGGCATCAGAGAGCGATCAAGAGGATGTGTGTGAGAGAGAGTCAGAGAGAGCCTGAGAGAGAGAGAGAGTCCAGGAGAGATGGAGAGAGAGAGTGCGTGTAAAACAGACTGAGATAGAGAGAGAGAGAGTCAGAGCCAGAGAGAGAGAGAGAGTCCAGGAGAGATGGAGAGAGAGAGTGCGTGTAAAACAGACTGAGATAGAGAGAGAGAGAGTCAGAGAGAGCCTGAGAGAGAGAGTCCAGGAGAGATGGAGAGAGAGAGAGTGCGTGTAAAACAGACTGAGATAGAGAGAGAGAGAGTCCAGGAGAGATGGAGAGAGAGAGTGTGTGTAAAACAGACTGAGATAGAGAGAGAGAGAGTCAGAGAGAGCCTGAGAGAGAGAGAGAGTCCAGGAGAGATGGAGAGAGAGAGTGCGTGTAAAACAGACTGAGATAGAGAGAGAGAGAGAGTCCAGGAGAGATGGAGAGAGAGAGTGTGTGTGTAAAACAGACTGAGATAGAGAGAGAGAGAGTCAGAGAGAGCCTGAGAGAGAGAGAGAGTCCAGGAGAGATGGAGAGAGAGAGTGCGTGTAAAACAGACTGAGATATATAGAGAGAGAGAGTCAGAGAGAGCCGGAGAGAGAGAGAGAGTCCAGGAGAGATGGAGAGAGAGAGTGTGTGTGTAAAACAGACTGAGATAGAGAGAGAGAGAGTCAGAGAGAGCCTGAGAGAGAGAGTCCAGGAGAGATGGAGAGAGAGTGTGTGTGTAAAACAGACTGAGATAGAGAGCGAGCGAGCGAGCATGTGTGTGAGAGACCGACTGAGAGAGGGTCAGAGGGAACGTGTGTATGTGGGAGAGAGAATGGGAGTCAGAGAGAGACTGCGAGACCGTGCCTGAGCTTGTGCTGCTTGTGAGTCCTCTGAGATGGCGGCTTGAAGAGGCTTTTCAACTACAAGACTGTGAGAAAGGCCATCTCACCCGTTTAGGACAAAACAAGCTCGAGGCCTCTTCCGAGCCCCTCTGGATGCTTGTGGCCCTGAGGCCTGGTGGTCCCTGAGTGAGGGTGGAGCGGGTGCGGGGGCGCCTCAGGGACCCTTGTCAGAATCCCCTAAGAGGCCCGGCAGGCCCACGCGGTTTTGTTTTCAGCTGGTGAAACGTGGTTTTGAAGCCCGGGGCTCGGCCCTCTGCGGCTCCTGTGCAGCGTGGCCTGTTTCCCGAAGGCACGTGCGTATCCGACAGTGGCAGGCGTCGTTTAAAAAGGAGATCAGATACAATAAGCGTGCGACTGTCACTGAAAGACTCATAAACTAACAAAAGAATAGGCAAAATGAAAAGCGCCGTTGCAGTGTAGCTGGCGCTCCCGAGAATGCCCCGCGTGGGTCTGAGGAGGCTCAAAACGCGTGTGGACGAGCCTGGCGCCAGGGAAGCTCTCCAGGGAGGCCAGGCCGGGCCCGAGGGCTTCTCTAGAGCCACGGGGCAGCGTCTTGCGGAGCGGGCCGGACGCGGGCAGCGGAGGTTGGCGCTGCCAGGCCGCGCTGGCTTTTCAGGGCAAAGGAAAGAGGGAGAGAGCGAGGCTACTAAAGCTCCAGCTGGGACCCGGCCGACTCCGTCGGAGGCTCTTCAATCTCTTCTGTGAAAGGTGCTTTCCTCACCCAGAGGGCCGGGCCGGAGGTCGCGCATTCTGTTGACATGCGTCCAGCGGGCCTCGGAGCAGGGCGCTCAGAAAACACGGGCAGTGCTGAGGACACGTGTTCTCAGAAGCTTAAAACCAGGATAATATTAGCAAAGGAGGCAGGGATTTGAACACCTGGTTGCATCTTGGCTGAAGTGACAGATTACGCCAAGAGGGCCCACCCGAGGGCCAGGGCGGGAAATCTTTCCACAGGGAGGGGGGCGCCGGCAGGAGGGGGTCCACGCTGTCAGCCTTATCTGGGCCTGGGTTTGCTGCGGTCCCCACGACAGGCCCTTCTCCAGTCCCTAAGAATGATGCTCGGTGGCCCCTGGGAAGGACGAGGGAGGGGGGAAGCATCTGCCACCTGAGTGCCGGAATCAGGGGGCTGTTTCCAGCAAAGGGTGCAGAGCCCAGGGCCCGCAGGGAGCCTCACCGCGCGTCAGAGAGCGGGGGCGCCAGGCCCCCGACAACAACTGTGGCTCCTGCAGTGAGTGCCCAGGGAGAAGGTGTCCAGGGCCTCCTCACCAGGCCCCTGGGCTTTCCCGGGGGATGAGCCGCTCCTGGAGGGAAGAACCCCAGGTGGATGGAAATGTCATCGATTTGATAAAGGCAGTGTTCACAGAGGCAGGACTGTCCTGGCCCCAGCTGGTGGCACACGAGCGCCCATGCCCTCCTCACCCCACCCCTGGCACGCCAGAGCCCTGCCTCCTAAATGGAACAGGGCGTGCCCCAGCGCGCACGAGGGGTGCGTTGCTCTGATTTCCTCGTGGCCACGACCCAGAGACCTCAGAGCGCTGTCTGTCTGTCTTCATGATTTCTGTCCCCTCTGCACCCGCCGCTTTGCACCTCCTCTTCTGATCTGGCCGTCCTGTCCAGCTGCCCCCCCTCCCCGCCCCCTGCACCCCCGCAAGCCATCTCCTCCCCAACACGCCATCTCCTCCAGCCCCTCTTGGGCTGATGCCGCCTCCAGAGGCATCGAGAGCCAGGCCAGGGAGCCGCGGATCCCCCTCTGTGGGCTCCGTCCGTGCCTGGCTCCGTCCCGCCAGGGCCAGCCCCTCCCAGGGGGGCAGAGAGTAGAAAACTGGCTTTCTACAAACCCCCACAAAGCACAGGGCCCAGCAGGCTCTGCGCCATCCACGCTGGAAACCGTCTCAGGTGGGAGATCAGTAGCCCGGGCCAGATTCTCTTCCCTCCTCTTGGGCCTGAGGCATTGCTGCCCACAGGCTCCTCTTCCTCTTCTCCCTCCCCCAGCGGGTGTGCAGGCCAAAGGGAAGGATGGCAGGGTGCGCAGGCAGGCAGCTCCCAAACCCCCACTGCAGCCGTCCCTGCTTCCCAAAGAACACCGCTGCTGGGTCCAAACGTCCCCACAGTTCCCAGGAAACAGTTCCCAGGTTTCCATGGCCCAGAGGGTGGAAGCAGAGTTCTGTTTAATTGGAGGACACAATTGGAACCTTGAAACTGTGCATGACTTTTTAACAGCCAGAGTAAAGGACTGCCTGCGTCCTCAGTCCCATCCAGTGCACTAAGGCAGGCGGGTGCGCCTTGAAAGTTCCCGACGGCTGCGAATCTGAGAGCAGGTCTCCCCAGGCCACTTCCTTGTTCTGTGGACCATGCCTGCTTGGTGCACTGACTGGAGGCAAGATGCCAACGTGACGAGACGAGAACCTCACCTGACACTCTTAACCACTGGGAGAGGTGGGGGGGCATTTGGAAGGCAGCGGCCGATGCCAGGGGCATCCACAGGAGCTGCCGCAGGAGTCCAAGGGAGGTGGGTCCTTGTGGGTTTGCTGAGTTCAAGAAAGAACTGAAATCCCCATACAGCTGCCCAGGAAGAGGGGATGCTAACGGCTCCCTGAGACAGTATAGCCTCTGGATGACACTGCATGAGCCCAAGGGTCATCGTAAGACCCTGGTTGCACATCAGAGCTGTCAGACCTAAAAGGATAAAAGCTCATTAAGTGACCGATAAGTCTCATGGTTTCGCTTTTCGACTATCTGGATGAAAATGCCTCCAGTTGTCTTGCTGCTGAAATGGGACACGGAGTATCTCCTTCATGAGCTCTTTCTCACGCGCTGCTTCTGGGTGGATCCTAAACGTGTATGCCATAGACTGGACTATGCCAAGTGAGAATAGAGCATTTTTAAGCTACAGGTACAGCTTTATTGATTGCAGACTGGCATCAAGACCCTCCCTGGCCTCTCTTCCGATTCCGCCCAGGACAGCCTGAGCAGAGAGCACCACCCCCACCGTCTTCCTGCAGTGGGTCCTTACATCAGAAAAGCAAGAGCACCTAGTGACAAAGACCTAATTCTCAGACCAAGGCTTTTTCTGTTACAAGAGGTTTGACTGCAATAGAATTACATTGATAACTCACAGCCCTAAGCCATGTGCAACATAAAAATCTGAAGACAACCCCAGACTGGATCGGCTTTCCTTCTGGGTGACAGGCTTACATTCCCTCCCCAGGACTACAGATGGAGGGCTTGGTTGGAAGGTCCAAGAGAGCAGGAACCCTGCACATTCTGCTCTGCTCAGGGCAGGTCCTCAGTGACTGAAGGAAGGACGAGAGGTAAAGAGGGAGGGCTCTCCTCTCCAGCTCTGGCCAGCCTCGTCTGGCTGCTCCTGGCATCCTCTAAGGAGTGACTGGCCCTCCTCTGGTGCCTTGCCTTGAAATGCAAATTAAAGCAGAAGGTGCCGATCTTAGCAATCAAATTAACTGTAGCCTCGAAGTGATTGCACTTGGAGGCAAAAAGCAAGATGCATTATGAGAAGCTACAAGCCCTTCTCCACTTTGACATCACCCACCTAGCTGACGCGAAAAATGTTATTGGGATTTGGATGTAGTTATTCATGACAATCTCCAATTTCAGGAAAGGTTCAGTTAATTTGCAACTCTAATGCCCTGTAATGTCAAAGATCCACAGGGAAAAAGGATGCCTTCAAAAATTCTGAAATAGTATTATTGAAAATAACGCTGCCTCTTTTTTGCTCACTATTGAGAAAAATTCTTCCATTTTACAAAATTAGTGAAAGTAGCGTGGGGACTTCCCAGAAGCCCAGGGATTGTGGTCTGGCATAATCATGTGACATTGATGAGACCAGCTGGGACAAATGAAAACACTGATGGGAAGAAGAAAACTTCTGTAGAAGTGAGAAGAAAGTCAAGGACATTCAATCACTGGTGTGAAAGAGAAGAGTTCTCCGGCTTGCGATGGAACTGTGATGGAATTGCCAGCGTGATTGGTTTCTTCCCCTTTGTGACTTGGAGAGCTGCAATCTAGAGGAGGAGGGCACCAGGACAGATGGCTTCATGAAGGCAGCTTTCTTGGGGGAGCGGAAGGCTCTTTGGACATCTAGACAGATGAATGTTTCTATCCAGAAAGAACTTTACTGAGTGGAAAATAAATAGTGTCCAAGAGAGGCAAAGAAAATGAAGTCCCTGCTGCTGGGCAGCTCAGCCTCCCTCCTCACTCGTTCCTCAGTGGTCTAACTTCCCTGCAGCCAGTTAGGAGAGGGCAACCCCCTGGCATGAGGAGAAGGGGCCAGGGAAAAGGAGGGCACTCCTAGTGAGCAATGGGAGATGGGTGAAGGGTACCACAGGAGGGCAATGCCCACTGCCAGCCTCAGATGGCTCAGCTGAGCGTGCATGGTCGGCCTGGCTGGACATTCATGGGAAAAGTGATGGGGGCCCGAGAGACCTGGTGTGGGGTCATGTCTCAGGCTACAGGACTGCCATGGCAAATGCCAAACAGTGGTTTGGCTTAGACACTGAGCAGTCATTGGCTCATGGTTTGAGGGGCCAGAAGCCCTGATTAAGGTGCTGGCGTGGCCGTGTCTTCCCCTGGGGTCGGTTATGTTCTCCTGATGGCAGTCCTCTGTCACATGTGATAGCCTTCGTTTCCTACTGCATGGCTCTCTCTGACACGCTGCACCCAGATTTCTTCTGCTTCTACAGAACTCCAGTCACTGGACCAAGCCCACCCTGATTCAGTTGGGTCTCACCTAAACAGGATGTCAGAAGACCCTCTTCCTAAGTGCGACACACATGGTGGTATGGAGCTCTGTACCCCAGAAAAACATGTTCTTAAGCTTAATCCATTCCTGTGAGTGTGAACCTGTTGTAAGTAGGACCTTCTGATGAGATGACTTCAGTTGAGGCATGGCTGGGGTGAGTCAGGAAGGGTCTTAATCCTTTGACTGGAGGCCTTTTAGGAAGGTCACAGGGCAAGAGAAAGCCAGAGGGAAAAGTCAGCCAGAAGCTGAATTTCCACAGAACCTGGAAGAGAAGGGAGAAGCCAGGAGAAGCCGCCACATCCTTTGCCATGGGGCAGAAAAGCCAAGGAGCAAGGATCTCCAGCAGCCAGCCCCAGAACGCCAGTCTTCGGGGAGAAAGCATTGCCTTCATTTTGGACTTCCAACCTCAAAGACTTGAACCAATAAATTCCTGTTGCTGAAGCTGACTCAGTGCATGTTATTGGATTTAGCAGCCAGGAAACTAAAGCACCTTAACTGATAATACATCCTCAGAGGGTCCTGCAAATGTCTTTGTGCCCACAGGAAAGCAGACTGACATTAGGAATGTCTTTGTTAGGATACATAATTCACTCTACTGCATTTTGCTGGATGAAATAGGAGATACCAATCTCATCTGAATTTCAGATAAACAATGAAAACTTTTTTAGTATAAGTATGTCCCAAATATTGCATAAGACATACTAAAAAACTATTTGCCTAAAATTCAAATTTAACCGCATGCCCTGCATTTTTATTCAGGAAATCTGGCCATCCTAGCCTGGTCGGCTTCTGGGGTGGCATGGGGATTAGGGAGGAAAGAGAAAGGGGCTCCCAAACTTAGCCTCCTAGGCTCCTAGAATTCTCCAGTAAGGGCAAGCTAGTAACACCTGAGTTGCTGACCCGGGACATAAAAGTAATTTTCAGGATTGGAAAGGGTTAGAGCCACACTGATGCAAATGGCCAGCACAGTTGTCCATTTGCAAATCTGCTTCCCCTGATGAGTTTTAAAAATACATTCCACATTGCCTTGAGGCAAATGTGCAACAAAATTAACTCTAATAAACACTTCCAAGTCTGGCAGGGCTATTTGGGTCTCACTACAGTGCAGTTTTTCTGATGAATGCTTCTTTACTACACAGCTTTATTCTCACAATAAAATAATAATAGCTAATAGTTACTGACTGTACACTGTGTAGCAGGAGCCGTGCTAAGAGTTTTACATAGATTCTCTTTTAATTTTCATAAAAGGCATCACTCATCTACTGCGTAACTACTATCGAGCAAATGTCCAGCTGCTGGCCAAGCCCCACCAGTAATAACGAGGCCACTCGTGCCTGGTCTCTGTGGGGACCTGAGCTCAGTGCTTAGCATGACCGACAGCTTCGCCACGACCCTCTGGGGTGGGGTCTTGTCCTGCCCTGTTAGGAAATGGAAGCACAGAGAGGGTAAGAAATGTGCTAGGCTTCCCCAGCCAGGAGATGCCTGAGGCAGGTTCGAGCCCAGGCCGACCTTCTCCGGAGCCCATCTCCTAACCCTTGTCCACAACATGCATCCATGAGCAGGTGATGTCATGCCCCTGGGGACATACGGTGAGCAGGGAGGAGAGAGATAATCAGGAGGAAGTTTACTAAAAGAGGCTTGGGGTGCTGGAGGCCTGGAGGGCAGAGAAGGGTTCCTGGGGAAAAAGGATTTTATTCTGAGGCTCAACTCCTTGTTAGGAGGGAGTGGAGGGAGAAAATTCCAGAAGGAGTGACTTGGGAAAATTTCCGAGCACGAAGAAGCCCTCTCTGGGACAGGACCACCGTGTGGCCCAGTGCAGAATGAAAACACGGGGCCCTTTGTTCTGAGATGATTAGGGCAGCTGAGCGTTCACTCAAGAGCAGTGCCCCTCTGCCCAGCCCACACACCAAGAATCCGCCCTGTCCAGAAAGGAAAAGTAGGCCGAGGTGCTGGAGCTGGTGGGAAAGGAGCGCGTCGAGGTGGGGCGGTGGGCAGGGGCAGCTAAGCAAGGGTCCCGTCTCAGGACCTCAGATGTTGGGTCATTGGAAGGCAGGGGGCTTCCAACAGGTAGCAAAATGATCCGACAGGCATTTTAAAAGGTTTCTCTGGCTGCTGTTTGGGTGGGGGCTGGATTGGGTGGGGGCTGGATTGGGTGCCTGACGATTAGGTGGGGACTGTCTCAGCAGTTCAGGCAAAAAAGCCAGTGGCTTGTCTGGAGGGTGGGGTGGACATAGCGGCCGGACAGGGAGAGGCGGGAGATTCACGAGCTTCCTGGGGGGGGGGGTGATTGCCCGTGAGAAGTGGGGGGCAGCCTGAGAGACAGATGTGGCATGGGCTGAGGCCGGGAGCCACGGAGGCCAGCGGGGGAGGTCAGCTAGGACACATGGGGCCAGGTCCCACGGCCGTGTAGGGCGAGCTGCAGAGGAAGCAGCCCAGGTGTGTCTGAGCTCAGACCTGCAGTGTGGGCAGGAGACAAGCTCGACGACCTCACTGGTGTCAAAGCAGAAACAGAAGCTGGATTCCGGGGAGAATCCAGGGTGGGGAGAGGACCTCCTGTGTCACGAGCTGAGAAGCGGCAGCCAGCGAGGCGAGCGCAGGAGCTGCTCAAGGACGAAGATGCTGGTCCAGTAAGATGAGAACTGGTGAATGTCGCTCGCCTTGGGAGACAGGTGTGATTGTGCCGTGGATTTCTGTCTTGGAAATGAGCAGGAGGTAAATGCTGCCATAGAAAGAAAGGGAGCTTTGGAGGAAAGGCTTAGCTCTGCAAATAATTTATTAGAAACTCTTTGCCTGAAAGGTTGTGAAAGGACAGACAAAGAGAATCAGGAGTAACAACAGACAGCAGACAAAGAGAGGCTGAAAGGCAGAGGGGAGCAGAGAAGAATGCAGCAGAAAAAAGTGGAAGGAGCAGAAGCCAGGGCAGAGAACTGTACCAGGGATACAGAAGAAAATAGGAAAGTTATACATTTAAAGACTAACAGACCACAAACAGGCAGTTTAATTTTGAAATAACAGGTGGATTCAACAACAGATATTCCATAAACAAAGTTCTGTTGTGTCAGTAGGGTAAATTTTATCATATCAGAACAGAAATCACGAAATTACATTGCTGAAGCTAAAAAGGGCATTTGAAAAAAATTTTCCTCCATTTATAAAAACAATAAGAATCTCACACACACACAAATGTTATCTGTGCTTAGAGGAATACTTTCCAAAAATGATCAAGAATATGTTAACTCCAGCAAACAGTTTGCATGGTGACAGACAGTGAAATTTTAGGAGCTCAGGCTAAATTCAGAGTAACCAAGGTATCTGTCTGTCCTTGTTTTCTGCAGGGGGACCCTCCCTAAGGACAAGGGTCTGGTAGCACTTGCAGCCTGCTCTCTGGCACTCCCCTTCCTTCCCCCAGGAGGAGGGGGCTTACCTCTAGGCAAGGAAGGGGGCCCACACCCAGGTTTCTCTCCCGGTGGAGACCCTCCCTCACACTCTCTATTCTCTTCCTACTCAGAAGCTCACTGGAGCAGGGCTTCCTGCTCCACCCCCACCCCTCACTTTGTTGAGTTCTGGGTAGTTATAGTGATTCTATTTATCTATCAGAGCCCTGAGCATAGGATGCGGGCACCAAATTCCACGCAGCTCCTCCACCCTCTTGGCACCCAGCCTGGCGCCAGTGGGCTGCTCCCGTGAGCCCAGCATTTGGAAAACCCAGGAGTACAAGTGGGGTGTGTGTGGGGTGGGGCTGTGGTAAGTCATACCCCTGAGTGGGGTTTTCCCAGGCAGGTCCTTGCTGAGCGAGGCTGGGGTGGATGTAGGAAATGGTTTCTATTTCAATTGCAGACTCAGGCCCCAGCGGCCTTAAGTGCTGGTTAGTGAAGGTAACAAAAGCCTGGGAGAGCTGGAAGCTGAGAGGACCGGAGAAGCCATGGCGAGGTCGGAGGCCCCAGCAGCCCAGCGCAGGCCTCCAAAGTTCCTGGCTTCCAGGAGAGAAAACACATGACAACTCAGTTAAACTCTGGACAGGCAAGTTCTCCAGCTGGGTTCAAGTTCACAGGCCATGAGCCCCAGAAAACAAGCACAGATGAATGGCATATGGATGAGGAAAAACCCAACATATATATTTTCTCTTTTTTTCCCTCATGTTTTCTCCACCTGCCTTCCTTCCCCTTGCTAATGCTACCAGCGAAAACCACATCTTCTAGGCTCCATATGTCAGGGTCTGGATTCAAATCAACTAAAGTTAGTTGCCAAAAGACATGGAAGGGGAGTCGGTGGTGCTCAGTGGTTGGGTGCCTGTTTCCTAGGTTCAATCCCTGGGCCCCTGGTACCTCCAAAAAATAAAAAAAGGTGGGAATTGAATCTTCTCTAAAATTCTAGCAAAGCCAGGAAAGCAGCATCCTTCGGCATGTAATCTCATCACATGATGGACTGAGGCCACAGAACAAGGCAGGCCGTTTTGTCCCAAACTGAGGAGGGCAAAGGGGGCCGCTTTATAATTATATTTCCTAAAACTTTATAAGGGAATGGACTTAATTTTCAGAATTTCATAATTGTTTTAGTTTCTTAGGCTGCTTAAAGCAAATACCATGAAATGATCCAGCTTAATCAGTGGGAATTCATTCGCTCACAGTTAAGAGTCCAGGAACATGTCCAAATCAAGGCGTCATCAGGTGACGCTCTCTTACTGAGGACCGGCTGCCGGAGCTCCTTGGCTCCTCTCCGCAGAGCAAGGCACATGGTGGTGTCCGGTCTCTCTCTTCTCTTCTGGGTTTCTTTGATTTCGGCATCTTACTTCCTGTGTCTCTCTTTGTCTTGCTTCCATTAATAAAGGCCTCTGGTAAGAGGATTAAGTCCCATCCTGCACACACCCACAGGAATGGGTTAACTCTAAGAACATGTTTTTTTTCTGGGGGGTACATACGGCTTCAAACCACCACACTCCAAAAAGACATGTTCTTTCTATGTGCAAAGTACTTTAATTCCATTACAATATCCCCAAAGCCTTAGGTCCTTTCAAAAACAATGTTTACTATAAAGTCTCATCAAAATCAGTTATGGACGTGGTCTGTTCTGGGCATAATTCACTTCTGTCTGTAGACCTGTGAAATTTAGAGGACAAGTTACTGCTTCCAAGACACAATGGAGGGGCAGTCATAGGGTAAACATTCCATTCCCATAGGGAAAATTGGAAGGAAAACAGGGGTCAGTGGTTCCAAACAATCCTGAAAATCCGCAAGGCATACTCCATTAGATTTCAAGGTCAGAGAGTCACCTATGGAATAATGCTTTTTCCTCCAGTCCTGATGGAGTAACAATCTCACCCTGTCCCAGTGCTTGCACAGCACCCATGCTCTTCCCAAACACTGGAGTGAAGGCTCCAACATCTCTGATCGTTGGGGTGGCGGCCAGGCTCCTAGCTCCACCCTTGTCAAGCACCTGGGCGGCAGCCCCTCTCAGCAATCCCTGGGGAACAGGCTCCACCCTCGTCAGACATTGGTGGTGGTGGTGGTGGGGGGGCTGGCCAGACTCTCCACAATCCTCCAGGCATCTGAGAAACCTGGTGTGGTGACACTTCCTGAACAATGGTGTGGAAGGCGCTCCCTCTGCAAGTCCTGGGGCACACTCACCCTCTCCGCACATGTGGGTGGGCTTGCTCTCTTGGCCTGAGATGTTTTCCTGCCAGACTGCCAGTCTGCCTTCCAAAGTGGCTGTGCCATTTTGCATTCCCACCAGCAATGAGGGAGAGCTCCTGTTGCCCCCCATCCTCTCTAGCATTTAGATTGACGTTCACCAAAGGCTTCCATGGTTCTGCCTTTGAAGTCATATTTTTCCTTCAATCTGTCTCTTTTCTGCCCCTTTTAGTTCAGGTTGGCACTGGTTTCATTTACATAGATCCTGGAAATAACTTGTTGGCTTCACATGTAGAACACAGGAATCCAAACAATGAGACAAAAGAGCTTTCTACTAGTCCTTTCTGGATAACTGCATTTCCAATTCTGACTTGGCTGACTAGTTCCACGTTCAGTTAAGTCCTCACATGGGGTACTATTCTCTGGGAACTCATTTTCTGGGAAGCTCAGAATTTTAGAAACCATCAGTTTCTGGTTTCCTTGTGCCCAGGAGTTCAGTTCTCAGCATATCCATTTCTTCTCACATTTTACTATAATCTGCAAGGTGAAATCAGGCTATACTTTACAAATTCAGTTTGGATATCTCATCTAAATATCAAATTCTGCCTTCTATCCGACATCAGAACTCAGTTTTGCCAAGTTCTCTGCTACTTTAAAATAAGGGTCTCCTTTCTTCTTGTTTGTAACGACACATTCATCATTTCTGTCTGAGCCTCACCGGAAGTACCTTTAGCAGCTGCATTTCTACCAGCAGTCTCTTCAAAGCAAGCTAGGCTTTTTCTACCAAGCCTTACAACTCTTCCACCCTCTGCCCATTACCCAATTACAAAGCCGTTTCCACATTTTTTGTATTTGCACTAGCAGCACCCCACTATTATGGTACCAAAATGTTTCAGTTTCCAAAGCCACTAAAGCAAATGCCGTGAAACGGTTCAGCTTAAACAATGGGAATTTATTTGCTCACAGAGTCCAGGCACATGTCCAAATCAAGGCGTCACAGGCTATGCTTTCTTCCCAAAGACCAGCTGCCAGCTGTCCTTGGCTCTTCTGCCATATGGCGAGGTACTTCTCTACCAGGTTTCTCTGACTTCAGCTTCTTTCTTCCTGTGTCTCTCTGTCTTGCTTCCATTTATAAAGGACTCTCCTACTAGGATTAAGACCCATCCTGATGAGGTTAGCTGAAGTAATCTCATCAAAAGTTTCTACTTACAATGAGTCCATACCCAGATGAATGGATCGACTTTAATAACATGTTTTCCTGGGGTACATATAGCTCCAAACCACCACAATAATGAAAGAGAAATTTTCAGTTAAGAATAGTCACATTAAGAGCAGTTAATTCGGAATGGAATGCAGGAGCATTCCACTGTACGGATGTGCCACCATTTGTTCATCCAATCTCCCTTTGAAGGATATCTTGGCTGCTTCCAATTTTTGGCAATTATGAATAAAACTGCTATAAACGTTAGTGTGCAATTTTTTATAGACATATTTTCAGTTCATTTAGGTAAATACCCAGGAGTGCCATTGCTGGATCATATGGTAAGCCTATGTTTAGGTTCATAAGAAACTGCCAGTCTGCCTTCCAAAGTGGCTGTGCCATTTTGCATTCCCACCAGCAATGAGTGAGAGCTCCTGTTGCCCCCCATCCTCTCTAGCATTTGGTGCTGTCTGTGTTTTGGATTTTAGCCCCTCTCTTTGGATGGTAGTGGTTCCTCATTGTTGTTTTAATGGAAATTTCCTAATGACATATGATGTTGAGCATCTTTTCATGTGTTTATTTTTCATCTGTATGTCTTCCATGGTGAGGTGACTCTTCAGCTTATTTGCCTATTTGTTATTTGGGTTGTTTGTGTTTCAGTTTTTTGTGAGTGAATTTCTGTGTCACTTCCAAGGGAGTGATACGTTAGAGCCACATTCCAGTTCTAATCCCCTCCACATGCTACTCCCCTTAGAGACATGGTTTTCTGATGGGGAGATTGGAGAGGCTGCAGTCCCCCAGACCACAGATTGCCCTTTCAAGGAGTCACAGAATGACAAATCACTGCTGACTGCAGCTGAGGTCAGGTCCTGGGCTCTGGCTCCTTTTCTCTGCCCCTGTACTGGGCACATGCAAATGCTCCTTATCCATTCCCTTCCCTGCCCCAAAATGGACTCCCCTGACTCACACAGACACGCTGCCATCTCTCATCACCCTGTCGGGGACCCAGTGGAACTATTGAAACTGGAGTGGGAGGTGGACCCTCTCCAAGCATTATCATTCCGCTCCTGGCTCCTTGGGTCTGCCCTCCGTTGATCCAGAACAGGAAAAAGACAAGGATGCTGATATTTAGAACGCCAAATCGTGACAAGGCTACCAGCCCTATTAATTTAATATTTCCTAGAATTTTGAGCAGTTGGAATAAAACAATTCCTATTGGAAAGGAAGATACCAAAGTTATCAATATTTTATGGCTGGCACAACCATTCAGTGTGAAAACCTAAGAGGATCAGCAACAACATTGTCAACAACAAACAACGATCACATCTCAGAGTGAATTAGGGAGATCTGCTGCCAGGGCAGAAAATACAGCCCAGAGCGGTCCACTCCTGGTCAGCAGCAAGGCCAACTGAACAATCTAAGAAAGTACATTAAACCTCTGAGAAACGAGAGAGAAAATGTTCCTGGAAGACACAAAGTAACACTTTCACAAATGAGAAATAAAACATTAATGAATGGGAAAATGAAATACTATGAAAGGATCAGTTTTTAAAATAAATGAATTCATTCTATAAAATTCTAGTCAAAATGCCAAAAGGATTTTTTTTGAACTTGATAAAAATTGTTCTAAAATTTATCAAAAAATAAAACAGGATAAAATACTCTAGAATATGATGAAAAGGAAGAAGAATCTTTTACTTCTAGATTAATGGAGCAGAAAGAATTTCAGAAAGAGATCACATGTTTAGACTTTGACAAAAATAATACATTTAATGAGTGGAGAAATAATAATTCATTCAATAAATAGTGCTGGGATAATTGTTTAAATCTTTTCCCAAACAGTGTATTTAGGTCTTTAGCTCAGACTTTATACCCTAATAAATTCCATAAGGATTAAAGAGAGAGATATAAAAATGAAATCATTAATGAATTACAGGATAATACCAGTAAACAATCATATGATTTTGGAGAATGGGAAAATCATTTGTAAATATAATAAGAAAGAACTGAAATCTTAAACAGAAAAGAATTTATAGATTTGACTACTTGAAAGATTAAAAGACCAAAGCAAAGAAACCAAACAATGCCTGGTTGTCAAAAGCATAAGAAAGAAAATTAAAGAATCAAAAGTAAAACTCAAGAAAATATGTACAACAGCTATGCTTGGAAAAGACTCAATATTCATGGTACCTAATATGCTCCTAAAAATAAATAAGAAAGCACCCAAGATACAAACCTAGTAGGTTTGGACACAGGCAGTCTGGCTCCCTGAAGCACTCCACTAAATCACACTAAAATTATTAGCAACAAAGGAATGAAATGATTTTAACAAAGATTAATGGAACAATGGTAATCGGGGTCAGGGAGGATGTGAAGAAATGGGCAAACTTATTTACTGATTGGAGGAGTAAAAACTTGGTAAGATATTTTTTGTATGCAAATTGAAAAGATATATAAAAAATAGTAAAAATGGCTATGGCCATTGGCCTAGCAATTTTACTTCTAAGACTTTATACCAAATAAATAAATAAAAATACATTTAATAAATTATGTTCAAGAATCTTCAATACAGTCCGTTTACATTAATGAAAAATAATAAATATATATCTGGGTATGAAATAGGGGATTGCCTAAGTAAATTATGGTGTAATAGGATTCTATACTCCCATTAAAATCATATTACGTTGAGAATACTACTTAACTCATGAAACATTTACCATGCATTAAATCTATAAATTAGGTTTTTGCAAATCCACATATTTATGGCGTTGAGTTATCCTGTCTATGCACATGGTGTATCTCTCCAGTTACTTAGGTCTCCTTTAATGACTTCTTAGATAAATTCTCATAATTTTTCTTATACATCTCCTTTAGATTTATTCCCTGATATGTTTCCTGATACATTTTCTGTTTATTGCTGGTTTTAGAAATGCAAGTGAATTCAATATATTGGTAAAATATTGTGGTTGTTTTCTTTTGGTTAACCTTTTCCTGGTACTTCTTTTGTTCAATCTACAAAAGCATACCTGCCATTATAGCATTTTTATTAACAAAACATAATAATAAATGAAATTACAGTTATAAAATTAGGCTGAGACATATTAGCCCAAAGTGTTAAAAGCACATTCTCATGGGTAGTGCCAACACAAGCAATTGTATTTGTTTATTTATTTATTTTTGTGTTTGTGATTTTTTAAATATTTTCAAGTTTTCTGATCTGAATACATTTGAATTTTGTAATTTGAATAAACTCAACCATACACTTAAAAAGTTGTTTTCTTTTGTTTTTTAAACAGGGGACAGCACGAACACCGTCCCCCATTACCCCCAATTATGCAGCCGAGTTTCCCGCATTTGGGGAAATCGCAGGGGTCAGCCTCGCCCTGGGAAAACCGCCTTCGTATCTCCCCTGCCAGACCACACGCTTTTATTCAGAATTGATAACCTTTTCTTCAGTCGAAGTCCTGTGTCCCTCCATTCTATAAATTATTAGCGCATATAATCAGTTGTGATATTTTCTTCTTTAGACCACAAAAATGTGATCCATCTGCACGTTTGATTGTTTCTAAAGCTTGGGCGATGTCTTCCCTTCCTTTGTAATTCCCTCAGCATAGCATCATCAATCTTGCTTCACTGAACTCCTCACCCCCAAGCCCCACAAAGCAACCCCTCTGGGCGGAGGAAACCCCTAAATACTGATCAAT
This sequence comes from Tolypeutes matacus, assembly GCA_026826555.1. NCBI lineage: Eukaryota > Metazoa > Chordata > Mammalia > Cingulata > Chlamyphoridae > Tolypeutes > Tolypeutes matacus. Next base: position 13,511,866 of record JAKSZT010054544.1, read on the forward strand.
AGTGAGTCGGAACCTCTGAGAAGTAGGTTTCCAGAGACAACCGAAGCGAAAGGGTCACCTCGTAAACTGAAACAAGGGACTCAGACCCAGAATGAAGAGTTTCCTTTAGCCGGGGCTGCAGTGCAGCCACGACGGAAAGAACAGGGGATCCCAGCAGGGGTTGCATCCCAGGAGGGCAAGGACGCGTTAGAGCGGGCGCAGAGCGTCAGCGCTCAGGGCCTTCAAACGCCGCGTGGCACCGCCCTGCAGGCGCACCCAGAGCCCAGGCAACCAGCTGAGGTGGAGGTGGGGTGCAGGGGACTCTCCCGGACACAGCTTTGCCACCGAAGGACCACACCGTCCCATTCAACGGATGGTCAAGCGATGCCCCAGATCCTGCGATGGCTGAATCCGTGCACCTCTGGACGCACAGCCTGTGGCAGGAAACGCCAGCTCGGCCAAAGACCCTGGGCTGCTGCCCCGCAGGGCTGAGCGCCCCCCACTCCTCCAGCCCCTCTCAGGTTCGGAGGCTGTAGTGTTTTTCTCTGAGTCAGAAATAGCACCTGGAAATGTCCCAGGTGCGCTTGAGCCCGATCCAGCTGGGTGACCCATTCTTCCCTGGTCCCTTGGCAGTGCCCAGGGCCCCTCTTGACCGTCTCCAGGGCCTCTGTCACTGCCAAGGTCCCAGACGGGCTGGTGGCACTGACCGAACGCAAGCTCAGGGCCAGCTGGAACGTCCAGGCTCCTCAATGTCTGGTTTGGGGCCCCGCCCTGCTCCCCTGGGCTCTGCCCCCAGGCACTGCCACCCTGGGCGGCCTGGCCCTCCACGTCCACACCTGGCGAGTCCCGGCGGAGCTGCCCCTTCCTGCCAGGCCCCTGCGTCCCTTGCCTTCCCCACCCCTCCTCCGGAGCCCCCTCCTGCCTGCACCTCCCGCCCAGATCCCGGCCCCTGGCTGCTGCGCCCCAGCTACTTCCAGTTCCCCGCACAGCCGCGCCTTCCCTTCGCCCGGCCTCGCAGGTGCTGCTGGCTGTCTGGGGTCCTCGCCCGAGCTCGGGAGCTCAGCCGAGTGGCGCTCCGGAGCCCACTCTCCGCGGGAACCCCGTCCCCTTTGCGCGCCTGCTGACCCCTTCTCGGCGCTTCTCTAGCAGTGCTGTGGCTGCTCGTGCTGCCCCCAGACCACGTGATCTGTGAGGCTGGAGAACATTCTAGTGTAGCACCTGGCACGTGTTTTTGACAAATATTGAATACATTGGATTATTTTTCAAAATATTGGGTATTTTTTAACAAAAGAGTGAAAGGCAAATATGAGATTAAGGCAGGATTGTGACACATTTTCTAGTATGTGCTGATAAAGCAGTAGGACAATGTGTAAACGTGAATATTGATCTCTAACCTAGCTGCCAAGCACGGAGCGTCCTGATAAGATATCAGAATGTGCCATATATGTAGGGGGAGCAGCGGAGCATCTGGAAAGAGCAAAGAAATGGGATTTCCCACGTGACCCCCGCACGGTGCTTCCGCAGCTTCAATGTTCTCAGTTGAAGAGGGAATTAATTAATTAATCAAATTAATTTATTAATTAAAACAAATGGTCTCTTAGGCTCTCTTTACCTCTAAAATTCCATGTTTCACCTCCCATTCTCATTTCATTTTCATATCACAAGCCAATGAAAGTGCTAAAACCAGAGAAGGGTAAGTAGTTGGGGTGCACGTGTAAGCCCTCCTGGGACCTGGCTTCCACACGGTGAACAGATTCACCCCAGGCCCTGGCCTTCCTCTTCCCGTCAGCCGCCCCACTTCCCTCCACGGCAGCGGGCAGGAGTGCCTGGCTTAAGAACGGATTCGCCCTCCAGGAGCAAGCTCAGGTCTCCCCCACGGGCTGCTTGTGTATTTTGACCAGCGGGTTTGGGCTTTAGTGCTGAGTCCTTGCTTTTCTACCTCCAAGAAGGGCCCAGGTCTCACTTTATGACCAGACCTACTACTGCATATTTTTGGTGGTCAAAAGCCAAACATTTCAGACATATGGTTTACACTTTATCTAGCTTAATTGTTTCTACTTTACCCAACTTACCTGGCCTAAACTGCAGACAATTGTCTGGGTATGTAAACTATATGCATCTGACAGTAGTCCTTAGTTTTAATACCCTTTTAAATGTTGGGTCTCACAGAAGATGAAGGCCTGTTTCTCTTGGTAACTCATTAATGATAACACAGATTTTGTGAAGCCTCCTGGGGTCACTGAGCAGGGCGCACCGATAAATGCTGAAATCTGGGAGCCCTGATCAGCAAAATGGGGACATTCTCTCTCAAAGCTATTTCTAATGGAAGTGTAAGTTAATTCATAAAACTCAGGACAGGTTTTTAATGACACATATTGTTTCCAGTAAGTATGTGAAAGTAGCTGATGCCTTTAGACCAAAGAAGGGAAAAGGGACGGCCAGGCGGTTTGACCGTTTTACAGCTGAGACCACATCCCCAGTGGGTTCTCCAGCGTCACCCCGTCCTCCTGAGGACCCCAGTCCGAGGCTGCCTCCCCCTTTTGGGCCCTGCACCGTTGGTGAGGATTTACCGGACCAGGCTGTGTCCAGGAGCCCCTGTCTTTTGCCCCTGACACGTTCCCCCCCCCACATAGTAGGGCATCATGGTCCCCAGCCTGCAGAATCTGTTACTGAGTTTTTAGTCAAACTCTAACAGGATCCATCATGGTGAGGGCCTGGCCCAGAGGCCACCCCGAAGGCCATCGCCACTGGCTCAATTAGCACCACTCTTTCTGGTGACTAGTGGAGAAGGTGACAGTGATCCTCTGTTTCGGAACCACGCTCACATGACGTGGATAAACTGGCAAAGTGTAAACAGGGATACGCTGCCATTCTGTGATGATTTGGGAGGCTGAAATACAGGAAGCAATCCGAAAGTGGTCTGTTAAGGTTTCCATTTAAAAGAAAAAGTGGTCTAGCCTTAGATAAACCTTCTACAAACTAAAACGGGATTTAAAACATCATATCCAGAGGTCCAAGTAAACAGATCATTTAAAAAAACGTCCTTTTTAAACCAAGAGAAACCTCCAGTCTCAAGCAGACTCTCTGCTTTTCTCACTTAAAAGCAGCATGATATACGGGGACTATGAAAACTTTCAAATGTGCTAATAAGCGACAGTGATCGCTGACAGCTCATATCATTATGTGGCAACCACAACTCAACAAAGAAGAACGGGCTCTTCCCTGCTCTGAGGAATCCCAAGCCCACCCTTTCTTACGCTCTTCTTGGATCTTGTGTCAGGAATCCCGCCTGCTCTGGCCCTGGGCACATGGGCACGGCCACGGGGCAGGCCGAGGAGGGGGGCTTCTGCCGCAAGCACACGTTTCCAGGGGGGGGTTGTTATTCAGAGGACGAGGCCCCCGGAGTCGCCCCGAAGCACGGTGTCCATTTAATCACTCCCCAATCTGTTTCCCTCGTGAAATTCATTTCTTTCCATGGAAGCAGGCATCTGTCGGAATATGGTCGTGGGATGGCCTCTGAAGACTCTAGTATGCTCAGCGGTAACGACTCCTACCTTCTTCCTCTGAAGGAGTGGCGTCAAGCCCCTCTGAGGATGTCTTGATCTTGGGCTGTTTTCTTGTGATCAGATAATAAATACCCTTAATCGATCCAGGATGCCCCACTGCAGGCTCTGTGTGCTCCTGAGCCCCAAGGAGCCGCTGCAGAAAAGCTAGACCAAGGCTGGCTGCACTTTTCCCGGCAGGTAACGTCTTCAGGTGAGAGGCCAAGTGGGCCGTTGCCACTCCTAACCAGCGCCAAGGCTCGGCTCCGTGGCTGTTTCCCAGCTCGGCGGCAGAGGTGGCCGTGATGCCAGGCACAGGCGTGTGTTCCCGCTGTTTGTGTCCGTCTCGTATTTCATCAGCATGGGAGCGTGAAGGAGCTGCAGGTGAGAGCACAACGTGTTAGGGGCCCTCGCGTGTCGGAGCTGCCCCCCGCTGTACAGTGAAGTCGCGGCAGGGGCAGCTGCGGGCGGGGGGTGGTCCAGAGCCAGCGGCTCCGTGCCTCCTGCTCCCCGCCCTCCTCCCTGCACCTCCTGCCCCGACTTAGCCACCCTCTCTTCCTGCCTCACTACCTGTAAACTGAGAGTTCTGCTTGCCTCTCTTTATAGCCCCAGCCACCAGAGGGAGCCCTGGTTTGGGTGATAAGTTTCAGCTATTTAGGAAGACACGCAGAACGAGCTGCAAGCTTCCAGCTGGGACTCCCACCTGGTGAAAACTTGGCATCCACAGGCTCAAGCATGGGGCATGGGGAGTGGCCAGAACCTTTCCTCTGGTCCAAGGACTGAATTCCAGGTCCCTGCAGACCCTGCCCCCTTTCAGCCCAGCTCACATTGCGTCATCTCCCCCGCCCTTCCAATCACACAGTGCCCCCCTATGTCCTATACTTTTAAGAGAATGGCAGTGGCATGTTTTTTGAGTTGGCTGCTTCTCTGGACTTCATTTAACCAACCAATACTCATGCTAAGTCACAAATTTACAGTCAAACTGTTTTCCGTCCTTCTTGTAACCACATTTCAATTGGAAAGCACAAATTCAGACTGGAGGTGAGGCAAACCACCTAGCTGAACTTAAATGGAAATAAAAGGAGACAAAGCATGATGGCACACTGGGCAGTAACAAGGCATCTAAATTCATTCTGGGGACTAGAGGCAAAGAGGTAATTTCTGATGCCCAGGAAGACAAGCACATGTTATGGCCTAAACTCGAGCCGTTGGGAATTGACAGCAGGAGAGAGAATGAAAGTTGGGTTCTCCACAGAGTCCTCTGGAAGAGGACAGCTTTCAGTGGCCCAGAGAGTGATAACTCACGAGCAGAAGGGTCCCAGAAAGGAAAAAAAATCAGAGACAGGGCTTTTCACAGAGCCATTGTCGCAGCGGCGGCTAGAGGTCCTTCCCTGCGGTGACTGCCTTGGCTCTATCATTCCATTTTTCAGGCTTAATGAGCTCTTGGTTGGGGATGTTCATAGATGGTGTCACATAGAAAGTAACTATGAATTCATTTATTCATGAGGATTGTTTCAGTACTAAATTTGGGGCCAGACATCATGGGCTCTGGGATGAGCAAACACATCTCCTGAGAAACAGGCTGTGGGAGAAGAGAGAGATTAATCGAATCATAGCACAGTTAGCCCTGCCAGGGGCTAAGCTTTTGAATGCCCTGAGACTGTCTAATCGAGGCACGAGATCTCAGGAAGGGGGGAGGATGTGCAGGGAGGGCTCAGGACCAGAGAGGAGGTGCCCTGGCCCGAATAGTTACCCCCAAATTCATGTCCACCCACAGTCTCAGATTATGACCTTATTTGGAAAGAGGGTGTTTGCAGATGAATTAGCTGATAAGAAAAGAGCACACACAGAGGCAGGTGGAAGGGGGCAGAGGCTGGGATGCGATGCAGCTCCGAGGACGGCAGCAGCTGCCAGGAGCGGCAAGAGAGGCGTGGGTTGGTTTATCCCTCAGACCCCCCGAAGGAAGCCACCCTGCTGACACTGTGATTTCAGAACCCTGGCCTCCTGAATTTCTGATGTTTTAGGTCATCCAGTTTGTGGTGGTCTGTAGTGGCAGCCCCAGGAAACTAAGATGGAGACTTCAGGAAGGCTGTAGACACAAGCGCGACCAAGGGTCTTGTGCCAAGCCAATAATCTTGGTCTTTATCCTAAGAGCAAGTGGGATATTGTTGAAGATTTTAAGCATGGAGACAACGCAATCAGTTTTGACTTTTAAAATGATCATTCTGTTGGACCGGAGGGGACGAGAGTAGATGTGGAGAGATGCGCAGGGAAATTGCAGCAGATGCGGACTTGGTGTGATGCCACTTGGGCAAGGGCAGCGATGACTTGGAACTGGGACAGTGGGCAGGCTTGGAAGCTGCTTTGGAGGAAAATCCTCCAGGGCCTGAGGAGGGATTGCCTTTGGGTGGGGTGGCAAGGCGAGAGAGGAGTTTGAGTTTGAGTTTAGAGTGTTACTTTACCCAACTGATTGGATGGTGGTGCCATTTTTTAAAAAAGGGAATGCAAGGGAGGACAAGGTTTGGGGAAGATCCTGAGCTAATTTCTTGGGTATGTTGAATTTCAACATCTATAACACATTCAAGAAGAGAGGCCCAGCAGGCTGTTGGATGTATATGGGTTTGGAGCCAGAGGAGAAGTCTGGGCAGAGAAAGAAATTTATTATTCGATGGTAGGTGGCAGTTAAAAATGTGGTCACAAATGAGATTTCCTAGAGAGAATATAGACTGAGAGAAAGCACCTAGACAGCCTTTGATTCAGCCCATAACAAGTGGGGGCATGCTGCGATTTGGGAATGGTGGATCAGATTTCTCAAGAAGTGGTCCCTGGACTGCGGCTTTCCACATCAGGGTGACATCAGGGACATTCTGCTCCGTTAAAGTCGGACATTACCATTTCTCTTAATATGCTTGATTTAATGCAACTTTCCAAAGAAACTCTGCACCACCAATTGGTTTGGAGTTCCAAAATGAATTTGCTTTGTCCCAAAGCAATACATCTGCCAATCCTTGGCCCCAAATCTCAGGCACAGTCCCTGGAACTTACACAATTTATGAAAGCTATTATTATTTCATTTCTTGAGAGTTCCAAGACTTGCAACTTAATGACATGTCTCATAACTTGTGCCACTTTGAGTAACAAGCTGTGGCAGCTCTTAAACACATTTTGGAAACTTACTTGGTGTGACAAGGGTGAATATAAAATTAGTTGCAATAGATACACTAATGAAAAGATAAACTTTATTTCTGTCAGGACAGCTCTCTTTCCAGCACGGGCTGTCCCTCAGCTCCTGGACCCAATCCATGAGGGATGCCCCACCTCCACCCCAGCCTCAGCCTTCAGGTCAAGCCTCGTGTGGAGATGGGTGGGGGCAGGGTGGGCAGTGGCCCCCACTGTCTCCTCTACTGTATTCTCCTTCCGAGTGGGTAGCAGATGGCTCTGTCGTGCTGTGGGAAACTCTCCACAATCAAGCAAGGGAGTTTTGGTTTATGGAGTTTGATGTAAATGCCTCTGCCTGTGGTTTAGGAACCCTCTTCTGATTGTGGTGAGTACACATTAGTGGGAGGAAAACTAATGCTTTTAAAAAAAGAAATGCTGATTTGAACCAACCAGACTTTTTGTAACTATGGATGAGTATTATATTAGGCACGTCTCCTCTTCTAAATCCCAGGTACCTGGTCATCGTAACGGCCTGGCTGCCTACCTGAAACAGGTGCTGAGGCACTGAAGCTTAGCTTTCCCTCACCTGTCCCCTCATTCAATCACCAAAATACCTATCTCTCTTTATCCATCTGATCTACCTGTCTACCTGTCTATCTATCTATTCATCCATTCTATCCTTTCCTCCCTCCCTCCCTTCCTTTTTTCCTCTTTCTTTCTCTATCATCTATCATTTGTCTATCTTCTGTCTATCTATCTATCTATCTATCTATCTATCTATCTATCTATCATCTATCTATCTATCTATCTATCTATCTATCTATATTAGTCAGCCAATTGGGTGCTAATGCAAGGTACCAGAAATCTGTTGGCTTTTATAAAGGGTATTTATTTGGGGTAGAAGCTTACAGTTACCAGGCCATAAAGTACAAGTCACTTCACACAACAAAGTCTGTTGCCACGTGTTGGAGCAAGACGGCTGCTGATGTCTGCAAGGGCTCAGCCTTCCTCTTCCTCTTAAGGCTCCATGGTCCCAGCTTCTTCCAATATCACCTGTAGGCTGGGATAAGTCTCGCCTCTCTTCTGGGGCTCATTTCTGTCCGGGCTCAGCTGCTCTGTTCTCTCCACAACGTCAGCTATCAGGCTTGTCTCTCTTCCCGGGGCCGCTGTCATGTCTACGGAGCTGTCTCTATTCCTGTGTTCTCCTGTGTGTTTACTTCCCGGAGCTCCAGCATTAAATCTCTAACTACCTCCTGTGCCTTGTCATTTTCTCTGTGAGTCCCCACCAACAAGGGGATAATACAATCTAATACACCTAGAGGAACAGACCAGTTTACAAACATAATCTAGTTTTGGAATTCATAAATAATACCAAACTGCTACACTAATTTATCATCTGTCTATCATCTATCATCATCAGCTTTCAGCTATCATCATTTATCTTTTTTTTCTTGTGCATGTTGAGTTATAAGGGGTGGGATGTGTGTCCGTGATGGTTCCATATTGTTCCAAGGGCAACAACTGGATGGAAATCCTCCAGGTGGTGTATACATTCCAATGTACAGAGTTTCTGTTTGGGATGATGAAAATGTTCTGGAAATAAATAGCAGTGTTTACAAAACATTTTGAATGTACTTAATGCCAACAAACTGTAAACTTAAAAATGGTTAAAATGGTAAATTTTATGTTATGTGTATTTTACCACAATAAAAAATGTTTGAAAAACACTCCACTGTTCAACTCTTCTGTTTAGCTACTGCTACATAAAACAAGCAAACAAAAATTTAATGATGTAAATAACAAAGCTTCCCTGAAGTTTACAATTCTGTGGTTTCAGCATCTGGGCCGAGCACAGGTCTGGGGCCTCAGCTGAGGTGGCTGGGTCAGCTGGGCTGGGCATATATGAGGACTTCCAGCCATCTCCACGTGGTATCCCTGGGATGGCATGCTCAAGGCAGTGCCTGGCACCTAGCTGTGCTGGCTGGAACAACTGGGGATGGCTGGCATTGCATGCTCCCCACCTGGCTCCTCCAGAGGCTCCCTTGGGCTTCCTCAGCGCATGGAGGCTCAGGGTAGTTAGATGTGTACGTGACAGGTGGTTGCCCTAGTGTGCATGTCCCAAGAGATAGTAAGTGCTGGTTTCTTAAGGTTTGGCCTTATCCCTCTTGTGGTATTCTGTTATACTCTGCTGTTCATAGCAATGCCAGAGTCCACCCGTGTCCAAGAGCAGAGGCTAATGGGGTCAATGTCCAAGAAAACAGAGTCTTGGAAGTCTTTAATCTTCCACAGCAACTCCTGTTGGGTAACTATCAATCCAGCAGTTCTTTTAGAGGACATGGGATTTGGGTTTAGGGAGAGGACAGTAAGAATGAATATGAAGGAAAGAGGGAAGCCTAAGTTATCTAGAGCAGGGGTTCTTAACAAGGGGTCTGTGAGCTTGAATTGAAATTCAAAAAACATTCTTGTGGGGACATGTTGGTGTGGTTGTGACATATTTATTAAAGAATACACAGCACAGTGTGGACTTAGTAAGGGGTTTGTGGTGACTGGCAAAAGGGTCCATAGAAAAAAAAAGGTTAAGTACCCCTGATCTAGAGGGTTGCAAGCTTTAGGGAAATATGCTGAGGGAGCCAAAATGGATTATAGCTGATTGAAGCCAAACCATAATTAAATAGCAACCAAGACATATACCCTCAAAACATAACTCATTGCCTTTGGGGTTTCATTTTCATATTTTTAATCAAGGATAAAAGTGAAACAGTATTATGTAGACCATCTCTACATTGTGAAGCTGCAACTTGCAGGAAAAATTCCCCTGCAGGCTGACTGCCAGGAAAAATGACGCCTCTTGCTGACCTCCCCTGCTGGAGTGACTTCCACCGTTGTTCGCAGCCTGGAGATCAGGTGGGTCAAGTGCTGCCTATCGTTGCAAGAGCAGGACTTAGCCTAGGATTCTGGTAAGCCTCATTAGCCTACCTCCCACCCCCCTCAGCTGCTCCCACTCGAGAACGAGTGTGGGCTCTTATCCATTTAGCCTTGTTAAAATGCATTAATGCTTTACAGCATCACTGTGTCCAAGCCATTTTAGAAGCAGACTAGATATAAATAACCATGTCAATAATTCAAATTTAAAATTGCTAAATAGAGGAAAAAGGGCTCACCCAATGACCAATTCCCAATTCCAGCCCTGGCTGTACTCTGCTGAATTTTGCTGTCAGACACAGTGTACCTGATGTCCCTTGGGACAGAATCATGGAGTTCATAAATTTCTGAGTGATTCCAAGATCTGGCTCCCACTATACCTCCTGTGCCCAAACAGATTATGGTGTCGTTTCTGTATTTCTCTCCTCCCTCCACTGGGAGGCATGCAGAATGCATTCGGAATGACAGTCAATGAATACTGTATAGGTATAAAATGGTGTCACTTTCGAAATGGGTCCCCTGGGGAATGACTCCTGTGAACTTGCTCAGAATCCATCACCGGTTAACTGTTTAATGGAGAAAGAGCCTTGCTTGGCTGTCACAAAGGAGCTGCACCAGAAGAAACCCAGCGTTCTAACAGTCACGTTCAATTTAAGTTAATGCTTAAGTGGAGATCATAATCCCGAGGTTTTTCAAACACATTTTCCCAAAATTTACATTTAACAATTCTTAATTATGGATGCTGTCACAATTCCATCTTCAATAAGATGAGAGAGAAAGCTTCTCTAGGCGGAAATACCTTCCTTATGAACCAGAGTATCAGGCAACACGAGCATCATGATAATAGAAGGAAAACGGGTCATCAAATGTGCTCACTCTTGAACGACAAATGATCATCTTTCAGTGCAGTTCATTGGAAGGCAGAGGGAGCAGCTGGAGAGCAGGGGCTCTGGGTAGCTAGAGCCGAGAGCTGGGAGGCTGTGCCCTGCCAAGAAGCTCAGACAGCAGAGGGCCAGGCAGGGGTGCTGGTGTTTGGAAATGGTCAAGGGGACCCTTCCCCCTGGGTTATTGAGACACCCAGCTCTCTGCCCTCACTCACTACTCCTAAATCCTCACTCCAGATGCTTGAGAGATTTTGCTTCAAAATGTAATACAATAGAAAGTGCAAATATATATTTTTAAAACTTTCTTATCAAAGGCTTGCATCAAAAAGAAATAATTTGGCCCTTAATTTTGCCTACCAGTGAAGACAGTTTTTTGGCTCATTGCACACAGGGATGGACCTGACCTTGGGCTCATTCCATGGACCCAGGGCTGTGGTGTTACTGGCATATGGTCTCTTCCCCAGAGCTCTTCACCACACACACGATGGTGAAGGTCAGCAAAAGCCACTAGTGGGAGGGAACTCCAGTGGCTCCTGGGTTTTAAGGCAAAGGAAGCCCATCCTTCTCTCGTAAGTTGCATCCTTCCCCTATCCATTGTTGGGATTCATATAAAAGCTAATGGGAGAATATTGAAAGCCCATATCCTTTTCTTCTTGGATCTAGTCGATCAATCACCTCTTTGATCTTTTCAAATCTTACCTTTCAAATACTTCCCTCCGTCCTCTTTCCATGGAGCTAGCCCCTCTATTGTTGCTGGCTCCAATCTGATGCCCCGCCTTCTGGGATCTGCTGACCCTGATCCTCCAATTGTCCCTTGCAAGGATGGGAGTGGCATCCTGCTGTGCAATTCTCTGGTTTGCCTCACAATCTCCTTTCAATTATTCCCTCACTCATGTCAACAATTCCCTCTATTCAATTCTCTCTGTTCAGAAGACCCAGAGTTTTTCAGGTTGGATCCAACAATGCAGTGTTTTGCAGACACCCCAGTCCCTCCCTCATCTCTGTAGGATGTGGTCTATCCTGGATCAGGGTACACAGGCCGAGCACTTAATAAAGAAAAAGCCACACTGCTTTTGTTCATTTCTTTTCTGGGAGCAAGGGGTTGCTTAAGGACAACAAAGTCAACCTAGATGCAGCTGTTAACGCTTTGATTAAATGTTCCGTAAGTTCAGTGTGGTAACAAAGGCATTCCAGGCGGGTCGCGCCGCCAGCGCCAGCCTTGCATGCTGCTGAAGCCCAGGCGGTACCCTGGGCAGCACTGCCTGCTCTCTCTCTCTCGCCTCCTAGCATGGAAAAGTCAGAACGCCTGCTCTGCCTACCCTGCTGGGTAAGGGAGAGGGGCCACTCAGCTCACAGCTGTGAAAGGGCTGACGAGTGCACACTGGGGCACGCCATCCGGAAAGGTGGCTGTATTTGATGGTGTTCCTCCCCACTTTTTTACAATAGATTTTCATTTTCCATGAAAATAAAAGAGTACAAAACACAAAAACAAGGTTTTCTTTGGAGGAAGGCTTCACAGAATGAAGACATGTAGTGTAGACTTTGGCTTGGCTTGTGGAAGTTCCTAGCACTAATAAAATCTAATTTAAAATAGTAAACCCATGGCTTCCCTGTGACATATATACAGGTGCTACATAATTATACCCCAACTGGCTTTTCAAGGGAGGTCATGGAAGCCAGTGATTTAGCCCAGGCACACTGTTGACGAAGCTCAGCACTTTCCACTCCTTGTTACAACCCAGCAATCTGCACAAATCATTCTGCAACACCGGCAGCCACCCCTTCCCAATATTGCTGATTATCAGAGCAGCCTGGAAAGGCTCCTACTTCATCTGTTTGACAGATAAGAGATTCTGTTGGACAGGTTTCCACTGTGATAGACAGAAGCAATATCACGAGCTACAGGAGGGCACAGCCATTTAAGTTTTTATAAAGGCAATGCTGGGGAAGCAAAAGGCTTCATGCCTCAAAAGATGCGTCTTGAATATTTACTCATCACCTGTAGCTTATACAGCAATTTTCTTTAAGAGGCAAGTGGTGCTTTAAATCCTTTCAAGATATTTTCCCCTTTCTTTCTGTTTTCTTATCTCTGCTGCTTCATCTATCCCTGTCTTTGTCAGCAGAAATATATAGCCCTCTATCACTACCACGCCAAATGTGCGTTTCCTCTATGTGCAAGTAATTACATTGGGGGATGCCTGGGTATTACTAGCAGGTAGTTCTGTTGCATCTCTTGACTGTAAAGATCAGAACTTAGTACAAAAATTCTCTTTGGATTTTCTCAAGGAAAGGGTAACATCCCCAACTTGTCCCTGAGGGTCAGAACCTAACCTGTGACCACCTCTTAACGATCCCAAAGCCCACTGGTCTCAAATACCAAGTGTCCACACCTGAAGCCACCACCGCCCCCAAAGCAGGTCCCTCTCCTGCTGTTCCCTGGCCTGCTGCCAGAGCCGACGCCTTGGGACGTTCTAACCCCTCCTCTGTGTCCACATCACAGTCCATCGGGCGCCCGTCTCCAATGGCACCACCTCCTGAGATGTACCACTTTCACGTCTCTTCTCCACTCCGTGTGAACTCGGCGCCCCACAGTTGATCATCTGCACAGAGGGCAGAACTGTTCCTCAGCTGGTCCCGCTCTCTGTTTATCTCCAGCTTGGACCATTCTCAGGTTAGAAATCTTTCACGGCTGCCCAGAACCCACAGGAAAGAGACAGGCCCGGCTGCTTAATTTGCAATTCAAGGCCACTTTGCATGTTGGTCTATGCTACCAGGAAAATCACAGTACACTGCATTTTATTTTACTTTTTTTTCTTTCTATGATTATTAACATTTTGAGCTCGTATACATGATTTAATCACGCTACCCAGCTCGTAGCATACTGTCATCATCAATCCATGCCAGGGGCCTTTTTGGCTTTATTTTCCTTTATTATTTTATTTTAAAATGTTTTTCTTTTTCCTCTTTCATTCCCACTCCCATTCCTTGCTCCCCAAGTGAGCAGTCTGATGTGACTATTATACCCTTGGATTGCTACCTGTTTTTGAAATAGGTCTAGGTTTTTAAATTTAAAATTGCATATTTAATGTACACACACCTTGTTTCACCTTAGAGTTGTTTTGTTACTTTTTGCAACATTATTGTGTTTTCAAGAAAAGTCCCTGTTTCTATGTGAACCTGCAGTGTCTGTTTCTGGCTGTGCTTAGGCACCCTTGGAGGCATCCAACCCCTTACAGCGCATATTCCTTTAATGATGGATACTGCATGCTCCCCGCTCACACCAAAAGGCAGCAGGGAGGGCCCATGGACATGTTCCCTGTGGGAGGCAGAACTATGCCCCCAGAGAGGGTCATGACCCAACCCCCGGAGCCTGTGGGCATGTCACTGTGCCTGGAAAAAGAGACTTGAAGATGCAACTGAGAATAAGGGCCTTAAGATTACCCTAAATTATCCAGGGGGTCTGCCACTGTTTAAGATGATTTTATGTATCCCAAAAAGAGAAAGATTATGTTTGTAAACTGATGTATTCCTCTGGGTGTGATTCAGTTGAGGGGCCCTTGATTCCATTACCTGCTAAGATGGCTTTGTGGGCTTCCTTTGATTCCACCACATCAGGAGGGCGTGGCTCAGGTTGAGTCCCCACCCCTTGGTGGGTCTGGTGTAAAATGGAAACTCACTCGAGATAGACACGTGAGAAGAGAGAGAGCTCTGTCATTTTTGATCCTGGGACCCTGGGGAGAGATGAGGCATTCACCTGATAGTTTATAGCTGACCTTGGGAAGCGAGCAGAATGGCTGAGGCTGATATGGAAAGCCCAGAAGGAAAGGAGAGGAAACCCTGAGAGACAAGCCCTGTGCCAGCCTGCGCTGAGAGAGGACGCCCGGAGGCGAAGCCTGAACCCTCGCAGAGATCAGAGACCATCGTGCTCCAACACGTGGCAACTGACTTTTGGGAGAAAGCAGCCTTGAGTTGGACTCTTTAAAGCCTTGTAACTGTAGGTTTTACCCTAAATAAACACCCTTTCTCCAGGCCAACAGATTTCTGGTACTTTGTATCAGCACCCCTTTGGCTGACGAATACAGCGTCCCACTTAATCACACCTGAAAAGCAAGACCCTTTCTGCCCAGTGGTCAGAGGGAGAAGTGACACACTGAAGAACTGCAGAGAAACATGCGATGTTGTCCTTCTGCCTTGGTCAAGGCCTGCGATGCCCTTGTGAACCACAGCCGTGGCAAAAGGGCTCCTTGTCGTGTTTCCAATCTCTGGTAACTACAATGATTTCCTGTAACTTGTGGCACAAAGCCTGTATCAAATTAATGATGTTCCTCTCTATTCCTGCTTTCAGGAGAGTTTTTTTTTTTTTTTTTTCCCAAATCATAAACTGGCACTAAAGTTTATCATTTTTTTAAATTAGAGAAAATCATATGATATAATTCTCCTTTGGTTCATTACTATGGCACATTTGATGGGTTTTCTGATATTAAACCATGTTTTTCTTTAATCTGATAGAAAGTACATTCATGTGGGCGACGCAACTCAGAGCATTAAACAAATTAGGAGTTTGTTCTCTTACGTAAAAGCTTCTGGGGGCAGGAGGTCAAAGGCTGCTATCGTGGCCTTGGGAAGTGCCAGTGGCCAGGCTTCTCTTTTCCTTCCTTCTGCCATCTTTTCAGCTTATGCCATAGCGCCCCTTTCCCAGAAGGAAGAAGGGGAAGTGCAGGCACCATAGAGCGTGTTCCTCCCAGGGGAGCAAGCGCCTTTTAAGAGGTTTCCTAGAGGCCCTGCCCAGCGATTT
Source organism: Tolypeutes matacus (assembly GCA_026826555.1). Lineage (NCBI taxonomy): Eukaryota > Metazoa > Chordata > Mammalia > Cingulata > Chlamyphoridae > Tolypeutes > Tolypeutes matacus. The sequence continues at coordinate 13,527,147 of JAKSZT010054544.1, forward strand.
CTGCTTGCATCCCACAGGCCATCTGTAAGTTGAGATTTGGAAATGTCCTCTTTTATCTAAGCAATTGTATCTAATTGCTTCTATCCCACTTGGGTTTCCTCCAACGTAGACCTGGAGTCAAGGACTTGGCCGAAGGTATTTTATTTGGGAGGTGGTCCTGGAAGCAAAAGTGAAGATGTAGGGAAGCGAGACCAGGAAGGCATCGAAGCTCAAAAAGGATGGGAACAGGAGCTGTGGGCAGTGGGCCTCGACTGGACTGGGACCTTCGGAATCCTGTAGACATCACCTCAGAATTGTGCTCCTGGAGGATGCACTGCCTGGGGCGTCTCTTCACTGACCTCTGACCCCCCCTGGTGGGAGGCTATCCCCTCAAGGGCACTGACCCCCGGCCCCAGTTCCCAGGTGTTATCTGCACATGGCCCGGTGGTCTCCCTCAGCTTTGGAGAACGTGAAGCCGAGGAGCTACACTGCCGCCTCACGTCACACACTGGCAAGTTCACCTCAGCTGCCTGTGGGGTGGCACACCAAGGCTCTGCTGTGGTGCCCTGAAGAGAACAGGGTTGTTTTACCAAGGAAGCGGAGAAAATGTGTCTTGAGTACGAAGAGAGCAAGCAGTCTCTACAAATGGTGGCAGTCCATGGGGATCACGATGACTATGTTCATCAGTGAAAGGGACCTATCATTTTTCCTAATACTTGTCTCATCTAGCGTGGAGGTTAGAGCAGCATCATAAAAGGAATAGAACAAATTTCCCTGCTCTGTTTTTGGTAAGTAGTTATACAAGGTGGGGTTCATATGCTTTTATTTTTATTATTTTTATGCCTTTTCTGTAGTTACTTTTTCATTTTGATTTTGTATTTTATTTATTTATATTGTGTAGTCATGTCAGATGCTTAGCTACATTATTATTTTCAAAGAAACAACTGTTTTTAACTTTTATTATGTAAGTTTTCAAGTGTATGCAAAAAGAATAGTATGAAGTAATTCAAGAATTTTCAAGTCATGAAATTTTCAAATAATGTTTCATCTAAAGCCCAATTGACATCCAACACTCGATTATTTTGAGGCAAATCCTAGATACTACATAATTTTATCCATTTATATTTAAAAGAAACAGCCATCGATTTTGTTCACCTCCATGTATTAGGTTTCAGATTTCATTGACTTCTGCTCTTAAGTTTGATATTTCTTTCCTTGTTTCTCTTTCAGCTTCATTATATTATTTTCCTAGTCTCTCAGATTGAACACTTAGATCTTTTACTTCATAACCCTTATTTTCTGATAAATTAACTATCTTCAACTCATGGCCAGTCATGTCTCAGCTGCACATAGACCATATATTTTAATTGTGCATATGTTCATGCTTGTGATATCTTCTAGTTATACTTATCCTTTCATGAGATATAACTTTCCTTGTCACTTATGGTTTTGCTTTAAATTCTGATTTGTCTAATACTAAAAATGCCTGTCATTCTTTGGATTCATATTTTTTAAAAATATTTTTCTATCCTTGGTATAATATTTCTTTTTCCTTTTGTCTAACTTGTCTCTTATAGCTGATTTTCACTCGGCTTGGAGTCCATGTTAAGCTGGAGGAGCTGAACCTATTTTTATATAACGTGGCTATCTTTAGAGTATATTTCCTCTATCCTAGTGCATGTGTTCTAGTCACCATATTTTCATTCTTTCCCATCCTTTAATACTTTTCCCTGGAAAGACTGAATTTTTTTGTGCTGGTTTAAGAGTTGTACATTTTACTTTTATATATTGGCTGATTGTCTTCAAATTATTAAGGTCCACATTTTCTTAAATTCCTATAATTTTCTTGAGCTTATCAAATTCAATTTTGTGCTCCACACATATCTTATCTGACTAATCTCTAGATAAGCATTCCAAAATTTCATGGCAAAATTCCTCTCTCTAATCTAATGTAATGACAATAAACTTAGATGTCAGGCAGTACAAGGTGGTTTCCCACCCACAGGTTGTGTTTCTGGCTATGTCTTGAGATGATAAAGGGCAAGAGCCTGGTGCCCTGCTCTTTGCAGCATTGCTACCTCGCACCACATCTACAAAAGAACAAGTGCTTCTGCGGCGTGCTGGAGCTCGCGTGCACCAGCCCAGTCAGCTCCACGCAACTTGGCCGAACTCTGGGTCCATGTGCCCAGTAACACCATGTTGGCACATTGAAATAGACAATACTGGGAATACTTACACAACAAAAACCAACGAACACCTCAAGTAACTCTCTCTTTCGCCAGGAACCAGTTAACCAGCCCACCCCTGACACGCTTCTGACACATGTGCTACACGAATGACGCCGTGCCTTCGCTTGCTTTATCTCAAGACCATGAAGCGATCTTCTCCATACAGTGCTGTTTCAGGGATGACTGCCCTGCAGGGAGGAGGAAGGGCATGATGCCTGGCTGTGCCTGAGGAGAACCGCAGGTGCGGAGGGCTGCGGGGAGCACGGTGGAGCGCAGGGGCCTCACCGCCCGCCGCATGCTGGCTGCGTCGGAAGGAATGGAGACTGCAAAGTGCACCTGTGGGCTCGGGCCTGCGGCAGCTCCCCAGGTTTCTGAGTGTCCTCCAAGTGAAGCAGGCACGGTTTCCTTGAAGGCCTTCGGTGGCACTGGGAAGTGCAAGATCTGTGCCCCTCTTGTCCTTGTGTTAGCCGGTAGTGATTCCCATCCATTCCTTTCTCCAAACATGGGTTAGGTTGGCTGAGGGAGTCTAAATTAAAACATTACCAGTGCCCTCATCAACGGCTTTGTGTTGAAAGTAAAATTATGCTTTGTTAGTACCTCACATTTCAGAGAGAGATGATTTACTTTTCAGTGGATGTTAGAAAATGGCAACTCCTAGTGAAGACTTTTAAAAAATCTTAGTCTTGTTAAAGGACTAGAAATAAAAATACGATCCATTGGTTGATTCTGCAAGACCGTCTTGGTAACAGGAAGCCAAAAGGGATGGTCAGAGGTGAAAGCGCCAGTTTCATCCATGTTATTAATATTCTACGAGTCTAAAAGGATATAAATTTGCAGCAGTGGGAACCAAATGCAGAAAAAACGCTTTCTAGATCAACCTAAGGGAAAGCGTTTGAGATGAGGCAGATTTAACGAGTCAGAAGCCCCAGGCTCAATTCCCACAGTCACATGGATCAGCTCCAAAGTGGTCAATATATTTTATTCAGTCTCATGTGGGGCCTGCTCTTGTCTGGACGATGTGGGCTGGGTTAATTGAGGAACTGATTAGCTGTCTAGCTGGTACCCCTAATTGCTTCATCAAGAAACTAATATGCTTCTGGCTGCCGCCACCACATCCCCGTTTAATGGGTGATGAGTGTTGATGTTGGATCCAGGCAAATGTTTCAGGGCCCAAGTTCCTCAAACTTCAGCTTTAGCGCTGAGGCCGTTGCTTGCTTGGGTGTGTCCAGACTCGGTCTTGCTGGGAATGGCGTCATGAATGACTTAGCCTAGAAAATTCCCCAAGGGCATGGCTGAGTGGAGCTCCCCATGGCAAAGTACAGTGCTGCCGGCTTTTTGCATCTCATGACACAGGGCGTGCCTGGAATGGCTGCAGGACAGCGAGGGGCAGCTCCTCGGTCTCCGCCGTCCACTCGAGCCTTTTGTCTGGCCAGTTCGTAGAGAAGACCATAAGAATTAGCAGGGCTCCAGGTTTGCGGGGGAATGGGCCTGTGGCCACATGTACCTCCTGTTCCCAAGCCTCACTGCTAACTAGGGCAGCACGGGAATTCGTGAAAACTGCTTCTCTGGCCCATGAAAGACTCAGAATTGGAAGGCAGGAGAGAGGAGTTTACATATGCGTGTGTGTACTATTTAATGATTTAATAGACACGGGGCCGTACCAAGGCACCTCCCTCAGCACTTTGCCGATACCAAGGCCGTTAGACCTTGAGACGGATCCACTTCATGCTGCAGGTCTGATTGCACCCCGCTTTACAGTGGGGTGCCCTGGGGCTTCAGCAGCTCACTCTGCATCGCCAGGCCAAGCTGCCTCCTGAGGCACGGCTGTGAGTCACTCTAGAGGGCTGCCTTGCTTGGGGCTTCCCGGGAACTGACCCTGAAATGAGGATTCATGTGAAGGTGGGGGCTGCTAGGAGGTGTGGCAGGACAGACAGGTGGAGGGGGACGGGAGGAGAGGTCAGACGGGCAGGGCCCGGCCAGGCCCCAGGGATGGTCCTCGGCCCAACCCTGCAGGGCTGCTGGAGGCAGAGGAGGTCGATGAGGCCTGGCCAGCGGCGGGAGCCTGGGCATTTGGCCCTCTGCCTGGTGGCCACTGCTACAGGCTGACCCCGAGGCCGAATGCAGGGAATGCACTGGCAGCAGCCCCCACTCTGCTGCAGCCTGCTCAGAAGCGTGGGTTCAGCTTCTCCTTTTGGACAAAGAATTTACCGGCATCTACTTCTCCTTGTACGTTGCTGAGGACAGGTCTGAAGGGCACAGAGCACCCGAGGGAACGGCTGGCACGAAGCAATGGGCTAAGTGGACAAAAGGCAGCTGGGGGTCCCAAAGACATGCTTGTCAGTCCCCCTGCTCGTGACACAGGGGGTCTCAGCTCCCATGCACAGCGAGACCCAGCCCTGGGGAAGAGGGTCTGGTCCAGCTTGCCCTGTCCATCCTCAGAGGGGCTCAGCTTGGTGGAGGTGAGGAGGGGGCAAACATGGGAGACAGCAATTGTAGGGAAGCCCGAGTCTGGGAGGGAGAATTGGGCCAAGAGGAAAAACGAGACCCAGATCTTGCCGAACTCCAAGGACCTTGTCTGTGTCTGCCACAGCCGTGTCCTCGCTCTGCCTGGGGAAGCCAGTGTCATGGACACAGAGTAATAGTTGGAGGATGGGCGAGGCTGAGGCCGTGACCAAACCCACGTACAGACAAAGGCTGCCCCCAGAGACGCTGAGCCCAGACAGCTCCTGACTCATTCTGGCCCCAGCATTGAGCCACTGGGCCTCCCTTCCCGACACCTGCACACAGGGGCTCGGACAGCACCTGGGCAGGTTTGACGATGGCTGGGAAAGAGGAGCTCTGCAAACCGCTGCGGCTGCCACCTCCAGGGAGAGAGGCCCCTCGTGGTCTAAGGGGTTCACAGGAAGAAAGGGAAGTGGGGGTAAAAGTCTGAAAAGTGGTTTTTCCACTGAGAATCCTCTGCGACCCCAGTCCCCACAGGGCACCAGTCGCCGGCTGTGTGCCACAGGCCCCCCACCCCTCCTCCACCAGGCTGCAGTCTGCACCCCTGGAGTGCACCCCAAACCGCTAGGAGTGAGGGGCCCGCAACCGCCTTGGCGCCTGTCACGTATCCTCCAAAGCTCTTCCCCAGTTCCTTTTGACTTCTCATTCTCTTACTCTCCCAATTAAGACGACAAGGAGACCAGGAGAATGAGCAGATATTTTTTAAAAAGAGAGAGCAAGCAGAGGGCACTCCTAAACAGGTTGAAGGAAGCACAGGAGGGGAGAGTTTTTCCTCTGAAAGCAGATATGCAAGTAGCATTACAGAGCTAAGATGTTTAAAAATGAACCAGATGAAACACGTGTTTTCTAAAGAATCAGAGAATTCAGTGAGATAAAGCCTGCTGTCTGCTATACGGTCCCTCCCACTGCCCTGTGCCTTTTTTTTGTCCTTTCGTTGATGGAAACATTGGCTTAAAATCTGCCAAACATATCAAGCATCATTTCCCTACATAAATAAAATGATGGTGATGAATTATTCAGGAGCAGGGCCAGGACATTTGCATCATTCCTCATGTACACAGATGTGTAATACAGTATGTCTCTCTCAAGATGCCTTCTAATATTTATGAAAACAATTTATAAAATTAAATCTCATTAGTTCTCATTAGCACTTGACACCCGTCCATTAATGACTCTTGTTGCCAGAGGGGGCACCCTAAGTTTCAATAACACTTAATGGCGTCTTCCTCTGTTGACTGCTCAGCAGAATTACTCTTACTTTTCCTTACAGACATGACTTCGATCCTATGCACGTATATTTTTATCTGATTCGGAACACAGACTTCCATTTCAGGTGGAAACTGATCCTTTGTTCAGTTTCATATTCAAAAGCACTCATGTTGGAGAAGCCTTGGCAGAGGTCAACAGATATAATCGTGGCCATTTATCAGCTATTGGATTTTCTTGCTTCCCCGGCTCAGCGTCGCTCTGAATATACAGCGTGGATATCATCGTCCATGCTGATCAGATTACCTGGCTCAGTGGAGGGGAGGCTTTGATGAGGACATCATCACAAGTGCTGTTGGCTGGGTGTCACGTCACCCCCTCGAGCTGATGCCCACGAGCTGTTCTCCCTGACTCGTTTAATTCCAGATAAAACAGGCGCTCAGATGTGTGGATGCGATGGGTCTCAGGGTACCTTCCAGACTATAAATTTGTGGCATTTTAAGGCTACCATATCTGGACTTGTGTTTTTTTTTTTGGTTTTTTTAGGAGGTATCAGGGACCTCATACATGTGGAGCAGGTGCTCAACCACTGAGCTACATCTGCTCCCCCATGAGAGCTGGTTTTTTCATTTGTTTGTTTGTTTTGCTTTATTTTTATTTTTATTTTTTTAAGAGGTACCAGGGATTGAACCCAGGACCTTGTGCCTGGGAAGCAGGCGCTCAACCACTGAGCTACATCTGCTCCCCTGGACTTGGCTTTGGGCTAACAAACATGGCGTCAGCCCAAGTTCCTCCCAGCGTATGTGGTGCTAGAGGTGTGCCCCAGGCAAGAATCTCTGCATCTCCTGGGCACCTTGGTGTCTGAACTGTTGTCAGCAGAGACTGACTTCCGTGGGGGTAAAGGTTTCCAGGCTACGTCATGTTTTCAAGCACGGAATCTGGGGCCACCCTCAATGATGTGTCACACCTGGCTCACGGCAGATGCTGCTGAAGACAGCACAGGCTCCTTTGTCTCAGTGCACTCTCGGCTGTCCGGCTGGGGCAGCACGAGACGCCTAAGAACACTCGATGACTCAGGAGAGAGGTCAGGCCTAGAGACACTGCGCAGCCTCTGGGTAAGAGGGGACGAGAGGAAACCCTGGAGGGGACACTGCAGATCAGGACCGAGTCCCAGGAGCCGAATCCTGCAAAGAACGGAAGTCGGCGGAGGTGGAGCCATCAAGCAGGGACAAGGCCGTAGGCTGGCGCAGCGGAAAGCAAGGGGCACGGCGCGGAGGCCATGGCAGCGTTGCCTTTTATGTAAAAGGAGTGGTCACCAATGTCCAGAGAGGAGGACGAGCAGGAGGGTCCTTGGGAATCAAACAGGGCTCCAGGGTGCCAAAGCAGGGAGGGTGGGCCTAGAAAGTGGCATCTAGGGGATGCTAAAGTGAAGGGGAAAGCTTGCAACCAGGCAGAGACTCAAGACGCGCACTGGGCAATAAGCAAATGGAAAAGGAGGGAGGGTGGGCTGAGCAGGTGGGCTCTCTGGGAGGCGGGCAGAGTTCAGGGTGTGGGATGCTTTAGGGGAGGTCTGTGGAAGGGGCTGTGCAGTGGGTCCGGGGACCAAGCTGCCTCGGACGCTCCAGTCGACTCTGTGGGCTCCATCAGAGTAGTGCTCTTTGGGCAGAAACGCCTGGGCCTTCCGACCCCTTCCTCAGTCATTCATTGGCTGCGGCCACTCCCAGAGAACTGAAGGACAAGGTCACGGTCAAGGCAGCTCTTGGCAGCTGAAGCGGAAGCTGGGGTGGACTGGTCTACCCTCTGCCCCCCCAACAGCAGGGCACCCCGGAGATGAAGAGATTCTTGCCCTTCCCTGCAGGCGCCTGGCCGACACGCCTCCCAGTCCACCAAGCCACGGGCTCCTGCTGCTGGCTGGACTTGCGCCTGCGTGCTCCAGAGGGGCCTCACCCACTTGCCTGTGTCTGCCCAATGCCCAGCACATGGGCAGCTCCCCGTGGGCCAGGCAGCAGAGCATCTGCGCACTTTGGGTTTCCTGTGGTGTGGTCCCTTGGCTGGATGCGCGGTACCCACTCCATTGCGGCCGAGGGTGTGGAGGCGGCAGGGCCTGTGGCGCCCCAGGGCAGGGGACTTGTGCTGCCGAGGTGCCCTCTTGGGCTCATGCTCCGAGCTCCGAGCATGAACGCCATCCTGACATATTGTTCGTCAACCAGTGGTGACAAAGCCAGCCTTTCTCCGAGGGGACAGTCTTTGGAGAGGTCAAAACCAGATTTGTGCAAAATCGGAGCTGACAGGAAACGTGAGCTGGGTGGGCCACTTTGTCCTTTCTCAGCAGAGCTGTTCCTGGACCAGCGACTTACTGATCTGCCCCAGGGGCCCTTCACTACCCCCAAGAGGCAGCAGAGCGGGTGCTTGCCGCTGCGTTCTCCACTGTTCCGGGGAATCCACCAGTCCCTTCTCCAACAGGACAAAGGCGCTGCCACTGCGTTTATTGATTTCCAAGCACCGTGCCTCTCTTACAGAGCGTTGCACTCTTCAGTGCATGCTTTCTAGTTGCATTTTGGTATTCTTTTTAGACTGGCAATTTCTGAGAACACACAGTTGTTTGCTTGGGGCCTGCTCTGCTCGCAGACTTCATTTACCTTCTTTTATCAATCAGGTTTTGAAGAAGTATGAACAAAAATCACCTATTGGGGTAAAAAGGAACTCTTGTGGTCCATTTGCCTGAGGGTTCCCCAAGACTGTGATCTCCCTGTGCTTGCCCAGGCCTTCAGAACGGAGTTTAACCCAACTTTAGTCCCAGTGCTCGCCTCCCAGCCTGCGCAGTGAATGGTCTTGACTTTCAAAACGGGCTCACACACGTCCGCGTGCCCTCTCTGCCATCCCTTTCATGGGCTCCTTACATCACACAGATGCTCTGGAGCTGCATCTCCCAGAATCCTTCCCCACATGGTCTTGGAGAGCTGCCAGCGGGAGCCACCCACGCGAGAGTTGAGTGTGGAAGGGAAGGCGCGGCCCTTGCTTCGGGCACAGTTGAAAGTGCATGTGCAGGCAGCTGGCAGAGGGTGATGGCGGGCAAGGGGTCCCGGCCGTTTCCTGAGGAGCTCTGTGAGTTATCCTTGTGGACGTGCAGGAGGCTGAGATGGGGTCTCTAGCCCCAGACCTGCAGTGGTCTCAGGGGAGCCCCTGTGAGCCCCTGGCTCTGGTGGGAGCTTCCCTGGCGTTTCAAGACAGAATAAGCCCGCTGGTACCTGAAGTGCCTCAAGCAACTTCTGTCTGCCTGAGCAAGCCGTGACTGGTGCAAGCCTTCACACAGGCCCCGGGCCCAGGGCGCCCAAGACGGCTTAGTGGCTGGAGGGCCTAATGGGGACGTGGCAGAGGGCCCCAATGGCCATGGCCTTGAGGCCGAAGCAAAGGCCAGGCCCCGGTGCCCCCAGGGGTGGCACAGGTCTCCTCCAGGCTTCCCGGGTGCCTGGATGGTGTTTTAGTTAGCTGGGCTGCCAACGTGCAACACACCAGAAATGAGCTGGCTTCTACGATGGGGATCCATTGGTTTACAAATCGAGTGATGCCAAATCAAGGCCTCATCAGGCGATGGTTTCTCCCCGAAGGCCGGCACGTGGAGGCATCTGCTGGTCTCTTCCTTCTCTGGGCTTTATTGCACCAGCTTCTGACTTCCTCTCTCCCAGCTTCCGTTGATTTCAGCTCCTCGCTCTCCTTGCTTTCTTTCTCTGCTCCTGTGGCTTTTTCTCTGTTTCCCTCTGCATTTCTCGCCACATTCATCCCATTGATTAAGGATTTCAACGATAGGATTAAGATCCACCCTGGGTCACGCCCTGCAGAAGAAATCTAATCGAAAGTTTCCACCTACAATAGGTTCACACCCCCAAGAAGGGATCAGCTCTAAGGACACGATTTTCTGAGGTCCATAAAAGCCTCAGACTGCCCCAGGTAGAGCAAGGGGTGGGCACAGCAGGGCTGGGTGCTGCTGCGTGAGAAGAGCACTGTTTCTGGGGGATTCACACCTCCTTCACTTGCTACAGAGAGAAGTGTTTGTAAGCTGCTACAGAGATCACAAAACAGCAGGTGTAGTTGTTTCATTTGGAGCAGAATACAAAACAAGACACCCTTTTCTTCAGGAAAGAGAGACTGCAAACCCACACCAACTGTGGGCACTTTGGAGCCTCACAGTCTGCTGTGCCCGCCAGCCACGCCTTCCCTCGGCAGCCTTGCCCCACTCACCTACCTGCGGGGACTGGCTTGTCATTTAGACGTTCCTACACTTTCTTACCTGCCTCCAGTTGCTTGCTATTTAGGTCATGGTTGGTTGTGCCTTCCTTCCTGGTATCTACGGAAATTTGAAAACAATGTCAAAACAAAAGACTGTTATTTTTCTCCTTGGCAGTATTTAAGCTAATGATATAGAAATAGTTTCTTCAGTATTTAATTACTATATTCCAGACACTTGGAACTCTTGGCCCCTGGAGTCTCATTGAATTCTATGGACAGCAGAGGCTCCAGGGGCTCAGTCATTTCATGAAGCTCATGAAACTCCTGAAAAGCAGAGCCAAGGTCTGAGCTGTGCTGACCTGGGTCCGAGCTGTGAGTCTGAGCCATCATCTCTCAGCTGTGGTGCTGGACAACTGTCCCTCAACCTCTTCCTCTCCATCTCTGTCCGTCCCTCTCCCTCCGACCCTCCTGCCTTCTTCTCCCTCTTGGCCTCCTTTCCTTTTCTGTGTTCCTCTCTCCTCTGGAGGTCCAAGATGCTGAGGAGTTTCACAGCCTATAGAGCAGGCATGACTGGGGACTGCCCCCGAGGCAGGGGCCCCTCGCAGTACTGGAGGTTGTCTTCATTGCCAAGTGCTGCCTTGAAGTACCACACACTGGGTGGCTTAAAACAGCAGTTATGGAAGCTAGAAATCCAAAATCAAGGTGCTGGCAGGGCCGCGCTCCCTCTGGACTCTGTGGGGAAGAGTCGATTCCCTGCCTCTCTCCTGGATTCTGGCTAGACTCGCCAACAAACCATGGCATCCTCTGCCTCTGTCATCATGTGTGTTCTTGTCTGTCCTTCCGTCCATGTCCAAATATCCCCTTCTTAGAAGGACATGTTACGTGAAGGCCCACCCACTGCAGTATGACCTCATTTTGACTTGCCTAATTCCTTCTGGTGGCATTCGGAGGGGCTGGCCACACTGACGTCAATGTATCTTTTGGGGGTTTACGACTCAAACCATAACAGTTAAAACTACAACTTTCCCCACCTCTGCTTATACCTGGAAACCCTTGAGCTCCTCACTGGTGGGAAACCAACCTCAGGACTTTGGAGAAGGAGGCGCCTTCCCTTGAAGGGCTGAGAGGAGCTCTCCTGAGTCAATGGCCAGGGAAATGCCTGGCCCTTCCTTGGTTTTCAGGTCTTGGAGATGGCCCCGGTCCCAGCTGGCATGGGCTTTGGGGCAGGCTTGGGTGTGTGCATGGGCACCTTTTACCACAACTGGGAGCCTGGAGCCTGGAGGTACTTTTCTGAGGTGTCTCAGGAGCCATTCCTGGTTAGTCATGACCACCCCAATCCCACCCTCTGAGGCAGAGGCTTCCAAGCCCCCCTCCTCTGTCATCCCCAAGAAGAACTCAAAGTACTTCCTCTAGAGGAAAATTTCATCTCTGTCTCCAAGCCCTCCTACTCGTTCTGAGCCCCCCTGCACCAGAGACACTTGAGATGGCCAGAAACCAAGAGGTAGGGAATGAAGGGTGGGGTGGCGGAAGGGAGTCCTCAAAACAGTAAGTGGTTACTGGCTGTAGGCCCTGTTCTGCCCCCTTTGCCTCGAGTTATCCTTGATTCTTTCCAGAAACTCTGCAGAGGTGAACGTATCCCAAAGGGTAGGCTACATAAAGGAGCGGGTAGACTCTGAAGCCTAGAGTGGCTCAGGGTCTTAGAAGTCTAGCTCTGGCTCAGCTAAGAGTCGTGGAGGCTGAGCTGGTCATCTGGGCAGCGCTTGGCCACACGTCCCTCAGGCATCCAGGCTGACCCAGGCTCTGTCTTCTTCAACACACAGTGCCCAAGGCTGCCGTGGAAATCCTCCCCCTTCCAGGCACCCATGAGAGAGAACGAGCCTGGAGGAGAGCTGCCCGGAGGCCACTACAGAGTGGAAGAGGGGCTTCGGCTCAGGCTTCGCCGGCGAGAGCCCAAGCAGGGGGCTGCGCTGGGTGGCCAGGAGCTGGGCCTGTAGTTCCTGCTGGGCAGCTCCTTCTGTGGACATCCCACACCACAGAAGGGACAGTGCCAGCAGGCGTCCCCCAGACGAAGGCCCACTTTACAGATGAAGAATCTGAGGCCCAGGGAGGGGAGGTGTCTGGCCTGAGGTGGCAGCCGTGGCCACCCACCACCTTTTAGCCACTTGAAGTTCCTGTGTAGAAAACAGGGAGATTGCTGGACATTGAGCTGCCAGCCAGTTACAAGCGCACAGATCAGCATGTTCTCTGCTCCCCTTTCTCTCTGGCCCTGAGGCAGTTCTTAGAGTCCAAGGATCTGTGGATCTCGAGGTGTGGTGCTACACCCCGGCCTCTCTCCCCACAGCGATTGGGCCGGAGCCTGAGGACTTGTCCCTCTCCAGCCTGCCATCTCCGGGTAGGGACAGGATGGAACCTGAGGACCAGGGAGCGAGGCCGTGCAGGCTGGGGGTGCCACATGGTGGGTGCTGGAGGCTCTTCTCTCCCAACTGGTGGCTCTGTGGAACTTGTCCTACTGCGATTTTTGTGGAAGAATTTTCCAGATTTCTATCTGGACTTCAGAATAGTGCAAGCTCCGGTGATGTTTCAGTATCTCCTTTCAACAGATCATCTGGGACTGACACAATGGAAGGCCCATGCCAGGGTGATGGATTTGCATCAAATAAGGACAGTTCTTATTGATAAACACTGTTTCCTGCAGCTCAGGAGGCTCTTTATTGATGCTGCCAGCCCAGGTAGCTGCCCCCATGCTCCTGCACACCCATTTCTCCTTGACTCCACGAGGGTGCCACTGGCTGTGGACCACGAGACCCTGAGGCCAGGCTGGCAGTTACACCTGCCCTGAGCCTTGCAGGGCATCTGGAAGGAGGAAGTCAAAATTGTGGTGTCTGATGAATGAATTAGGAAGGATGAATAAACGAAGTGTGAAATAGTGAGTGTTCTTTTGAATTTCTGGGAGTGCAGCTGTCACTCCCCACGTATGAGCCAGAAAAAGTTGCCTCTGGTTAAAGGTTGATCAGAAATGTTTTGGAATCATTGCAGAAATTGAAATAATTCCCGTGAGAAAGATTTTCCCATCTGGCCTGAGAGCATTCTATCGCTTAGCTGAAAACACAGCTGAATTGAAAAATGTGCCTCCTTCAGAATGAAGAGGAAATGGTTGGTAAATATAGGACTAATCACAGGAGCTTTTCAGGGCTCGCTGGAGGCACAGGCTGTTGCCAAACAGCGCTGCCAAGGCGCTTGTCTTGAAGGTGAAAGAAACGCAGGGAGCTCAGGACACCTGCCGTCCCCTCCAGGCTCACCTGCCGTCCCCTCCAGGCTCACCTGGTGGCCCTTCCAGGCACAGCATGGGCTGCCCGGGTCAGGTGCCTCCATCCTTCCCCTTGGAAGTTTCCTGATGCTCTCTCCAGATCCGTGTTTGCACTGAGCCTGCCACAGGGGAGAGGCTTTACTGCAAAGGAGAGGGATTCCCAGGTGAGTGACAAAGAAATTCCGCACAGACTTCTGGCCTGGAGATGGCGGCTGCCAGTCTAGAAACTTCTGTCAGCTCTACAGAAAATGCCTTTCACAAACATCATCAAACCCCCACAGAGTACTGATTTCTCAAATTTTAAGCTACAAAAATCAGTCAACTAAAAAAAAAAAAAAAAAAAAAAAAAAAATCCGTCAACAGTACTTGGTGCACACTGACAGGCGCCTCCTCTCACAGGCTGGGCTCGCGACACTGAGCCACGATCCGTGCTGATCTCTGCCTTCACTTTCACGGGATGATGGCAGGGCTAGTTCTTTTGAATATAACAGCGGTTAGCTTTTAGAGTCACAAATAAAATTCTCTGAGACATGACTAGAGGACAGAGGAGCAGAGGACTCCCCTGTGAGTATGCGGCTTGACGGCCTCTGAGGGTTTTGAGCCCTTCAGTGTGCCACCGACAGCCCGGCGCCGGGGAGGACCTCCCGACAGCGGTTCTCCAGGGGGAGCCTTCCCAGTGGGGGGACCCGAGTCCTGTGCTGCTGGGTCAGACCAGTACTTCCAAGTGGGAGCCTTGGCGAGCTGATCGACTTGCGTCGTCCAAAGCCTGAGAAGGGATGGCCGGATGGGTTCATCTCGCCACGGTGCACGTGTCCCACGGCCGAGTTAGTAACTCCTGAAGGTCCAAGCCCTGTGAAGTGAGCTGGGCCGGGAGGACCGGCTGGGACCCTCGGCAGGGGTGTTAGCAGGTGGGTGCTGATTTTTCAGGCACTCCTGAGAGTCTCGGGCCAACAGAGGGGAGCTCACGGGCTTCGCCTGGCAAATGCCCTAAAACCTCTGGGCTGCCCTAAATGCAGACACATTACTCACTTTTGGCGCTCACTTTGTTTAGACGGCCTGCTTTCAGGAGCCCTGCAGTAAACGATTTAACTGGCCTCCTTTTACCCACCCCTCTGACCCTTGTGAATTGTCCGTGTCCCAGAATCCAGCAGCAGCTGGGGGCAAGGCGGTATCCTGGGGGCGGAGCAGGGGTTCAAATCCCCGCGGTCCCGCTTGCTCTCTGATACGTTTCAGCTGCAGCCAGGCCTCGAGTTCCTGATCAGGAAAATCAGGGGTTGCTCCCCATGACGTGCAGGGCCGTGGGGCTACGGTGAAATAACCTTGTCACGTATCCCGGGGTGCCCGACACAGGCACCTGATGAAGCAGCTGCACGTGTCCCAGCCCTCACACGTGCTCAGAGCCAAGCCCCATGGTGACGTCAAGGCTGACCACACATCTAGGTTTTCTGGAAAGCTCTCCACCCTGCTGGCACGCTCTCTTTTGCACTGCAGATGCTCCGAGCAGGGCCTGTGGGGGCAGCCAGTATAAGTGAGGAAGGAAAGACTGGGGGACCTGGTGGGAGGTTGGTGGCGCCTGAGGCTGGGGTAGGCATTTTGCCACCCCTGGCTCTCGGACTAAGAGGGATATGGCCCTGCCAGAGGGCATGTGGGGGATGGCACGGGGTTTAACTGCCCGGGACACAGACCTGGGAACGGACGCACCCTCATGGCCTACCTGGCAGGTGGAGGGTCCGACTCTTCTGCCCCCGGGCCCAGGCTGTGCTCCCCACTGCAGACGCTGCTGGCAAGCGTCGCCCCAGGTGAGCGGTGCGCCTTGCTGAGACCCAGAGGTAACGGCCCCTCACTACCTGTGACCTGAGCTGGTCAGTTGTTACCTGTGGCACCTGAGTGAAGTACTAGGAAGGGACCTGGACGGTGAGACTCTCCCACACTAAATCCCCTTCTGCTCCCCGCAGGGTCTGCTGTGGACACTCCCATGTGCAGGGCTGGGGGCAGGAGGTGGGACCCCAGGCAGGGCCGGAAGAAGGGCGTAGGACCGAGGCTGCAGCTGCCCTAACGCTGCCCTGCCCTCCTTCCCCTGGGCCCCGCCCCTCAGAATGGCCGAGCCCCCTGCAGGAAGGGCTCGCTCCAGCCCCCGGGCAGGCCAGGGCGATGGCCCAGCTCTGAGCACCAAAACACACGCCTCTTCTCCCAGTTCAACGCACTGAAGAGAAAATACTGCTCGGCTCTTCTGGGTGGCCGAAGTGCGCATGGGCCCTGGGCCTAGGGTGACAGAGTCTGACCGAGGCCCTCCCCTCCCTGCAGCAGGAGAGCGGGGGGGTGCGGTAACCTCCCTGCAACCAGGGAGCTGGAGGAGGGGGCACGATTCCAAGGCAGCACTGGCTTCCACACAGGATCTGGGGTGGGGCGAGCCAGGGAGCTTCCCTGCCCCTTGGAGTGACATCGCTCTGTGGTGGGGGCATGCGGCTAGGAGAGGCTTTGGGCAGGTGGGCAGGTTTTAGGAGACTGAGGAGCCAGGGAGCTGCGTCCTGGGGGGAGGGGGGGCGTCCCCAGGGGGTGGGCGTCCCAGAGGCGGGCGTCCCAGGGGCGGGCGTCCCAGGGGCGGGCGTCCCAGGGGCGGGCGTCCCAGGGGGGGCATATCAGAGGCGGGCGTCCCAGGGGGTGGGCGTCCCAGAGGGGGCATCCCAGAGGCGGGCATCCCAGAGGCAGGCGTCCCAGGGGCGGGCGTCCCAGAGGGGGCATATCAGAGGCGGGCATCCCAGGGGGTGGGCGTCCCAGAGGGGGCATCCCAGAGGGCGCGTCCCGGGGGCGGGCGTACCAGGGGGTGGGCATCCCAGAGGGGGCATCCCAGAGGGGGCGTCCCAGAGGCGGGCATCCCGGGGGTGGGCGTCCCAGAGGGGGCATCCCAGAGGGGGCGTCCCAGAGGGGGCGTCCCAGAGGGGGC